>NJDD01006556.1:0-29696 GCA_002245505.1 Calephelis nemesis | reverse complement strand
ATTGTGGAAAGTACAAGTGTTTTTAAATAAATTACATCAAGAATGGAATTCCACCAAGCTCCGACGATAACAAGTATAGAATCTGTAAGCCCCTTTCTTTACAATCTCTTTCCATAACTGTGACCAGTGCTTGAAGCTCAGATGGTGTAGAACCCAAAAGTACAGCATCATGTCCATTAAAAAATCCACTTTTTTTACTATAAAGAACTTAGTGACACTTGTGGTATAAGTGATAAATTAATCAGATATATCGCATGATTAATCTTAGCTGTAATGTGGGTATAGCCCTAAGTTTGTAGAATTTAAAGAGAAGTTTGTCACACAACTAGTAAGACAAACGGGAAAGTCGAAACTTTTCTGATAGCATTACACTCACTAAGTCTTTTGTTAGAGGCACTTGGTATTCGCAACTTTAGAAAGAACGAGAACACCTTAAAGTAGAGGAATAGATTATATCAGTAATTGAGATATCCCTATTAATGAATTTTAAATATCGAATAATTTTGATATATCCGGTTTATATGAAGATTTTGTCCGTTTTATTACATTTACATACTTACCGTTATATTGATATCAAGTACTCACAATAATTTAAATATTTTTGTGATGTCTTTGGTTGAAATTTTTGTAGATCTAACATTTAGACTTTAGAGTGAAATTTGGTAACAACTCCTTAGCGTAATGCTTCTAAAGCATAGGCGGAGACATTTAGCTTTTATAAAAAAATCTGGCAATGGAAGGGTATCAGAGCAATTAATATTTTTTGCTTAATTCAGCTACAGCTACAAATGTGCTACGAAACTCGTAGCTAGTAACAAGTTTACTACAAGACAAACATATTATATCCAATTGGTGTCGTACTTTCGCAAAAGTTGCTGTTGTACATTGAAGCAAAGTAATTGTCTATAAAGTTTCCAATTAAAGTGTGCTTTTAAAGATAAATACTTTTTGAAACAACAAAAATAATAGAAGAAATAAGTACAAGAATGGGTAACAAGCTTTTACGTTTCTGAATAAACTTGTGAACACAAGATTGAAAATTTTAATTTAAGTTTATGAGACATTCAAGTTGTAAATTTTGCATAGTATATACAAGGTTTCTGCTGTCAGTTACTCGTAAACGTTAAATCTTCTTGAGTAAAATAAAAAAGGTAATTTAAGGTTTTTGGAAATATCCAATAAAGTGTAATGAAACAACGTTTATAGAGTACCGTGCCCGTTTTTATTAAAACCATCAATCTTATCTTTCTTCTTAATTTTTCCTATTAACCTCAAAATATAGAGTCGAGTATGTGTATCAGTCTATATTTACGTGCTCTGAAATCACATACTTTATTACAGTAATACCAAAACGTTAATAGATATATTTATTAAAATTTCAAAAATTTTGACGGATTCCAGCATTTGCCGAGATTTACCACATATTTTTTTTATGGAAGAAGATAGAGAATAAGCAGACCAAGACACATCTTCCAATGGTTAAAACAACCATGTTCTGAAGACACTACAGATGCGTGGCTATTCAGAGATCAGGGTGTTACAAATCTATAGCCTACTCTACCCTCTGGAGCGAAACACGACAATAGCAATCAATATATTGATAATAGCAGGAATAGGTCCACACTACCTATTCCATTCCTACCTGAGCAATTGGCCAGGTATATAGCTAAAACACATAAGCGCGTTGAGGATCGCGCAGTTAAAATCGTCAGTTTGCGTTGTGGCGTCGCGACGTCATAGACGTGTCTCTACCATAGACCATGGTGGAAAACTTCTAGCTTATTTGTTATTAAAAAGATAATTATCTGTTAAAAATAAAAATATAGTGCCGCGCTGCTACAAACGGCAGTGACGATACAGCCGATTCTAACGGCGCGGCGCCGCATAGCCGTTTTGTGTTTCGGACCTATAGGTGTTACTACCAACAGTCTTGTTTGGCCTGTTTAAACTATGACCGCCTCTGTGGTGTAGCGGTTTAGTAGTTGGACTTGACTGCATGAGGTCCCGGGTTCGAATACCGGGTCGGGCAACAAAAAGAAAATTGGGTTTTTCCAATTTTCTAATAAAAACAAAAATGTTGCTCGGGATAGGATATGTGCCCAGTTGGCGATAGGCTTGCCACCTATTACATAGTAGGACTTAGTATCTTCGGCTAGTCGTGGGATCCCTGGTTGTGCCTCTGCCTACTTCTTTGGGGATAGGGGCGTGAAGATACATTAAACTATGATTGTCCTTGACAAGCTACCAGACAGGAAGACAAATTATCTATTCTACACAGAAGACGCTATCATGTTAGAGATTGTTAGATTTTCATTTACTTATAAAATTTTTTTGAGTTTGCTGAGTATAATAGATCATCTACCTATTTACCAGGAAGCTCATAAGAAGTGAGCGCAGGTTTAAATATAGGTAAATACCAACGGGATTACTGGTAGTGGAATACAGTGCAGCAACTTTCCCGAGTAGGGATCCACTGCCTTACCTATTCCTGTCGCCATAATGACTCTGTCATGTTCCGGTTTGGAGAGTATAGTAGTCGGTAGACTTGCAAAAGAGTACTGAAACATTTATGGTGTCGGTAGGCCACAGTTATCTTTTATTAACAAGAGAGCCGCGCGTTTCTTCCCTTACTTTTCACATAAAGAAATATATTAATAAACATACAGAGCTATTTGATGATCCTTACCTCATGTAATGGAAAGTGAAGAAAGGGTAGACGGTGGATTTATAATAAAGTTTCTGGTGTCTTCTCACTTTGTGCTTTTTTATTTGATTAAGATTATTTGACCTTTTTGTTCATTTATAGGCTGTCCGCAAGGTTTGGGTTCAATTCTCACTATAGAAAAATATTTTGTGATAAATATACATGTCTTGATTTATGGTCTGATTTTAATCAAATTTAATTGCCTACCTATTGCAAATATATACATATATATTAGCATACCTTGGGGCTAAACTGATTCGTGTAATTAGTTCAAAGATATTTATTTATTGTATTAGTGAAGTCCCATTTATACGCTATAAAATACAAAACGGGTTTGATGGATATTTAATGTTGTCCCTTTCCCTTACCACTGGCTCCTGACATATTAGATTCTTTTACTTCCCTTTGGGTATTTATGGTTTCAACCTTTACAGTTAAATTATAATTAGTTAAGTGATTTCAAACTCTCTATTTAGAATTAATTCAGTTTGTGGCGAAATTGAATGCTATGCATCATCATCAGCCGGAAGACGTCCACTGCTGGACATAGGCCTCCCCCAAAGAGCGCCACAAGTCACGATCACCAGCCGCTTGTATCCAGCGATTACCCCGCAACTTTAACCAGATCATCAGTCCACTGCGATTTTGTTTCTTATTAAAACTAGCTGACCCGGCAGACGTTGTTCTGCTATATTTTTAATGTGATATTAGAAAAAAAAATTGGAGAGAGTCACCCTAATCATTTAGGGGTATGAAAAATAGATGTTGGCCGATTCTCAGAACTACTCAATATGCTCACAAAATTTCATGAGAATCGGTCAAGCCTTTTCGGAGGAGTACGGGAACGAATATTGTGACACAAGAATTTTATGTATAAGATTACCAGATATTTACAGGTTTGGATAACATGTAGTTAAAAAAGCTTAATGTGTATCTAAAGATAGAATAAGAATTCTTTTGTACTTACTTGGCAGTTTTCGTCGTCTCCGAGGAATAATATCGTTATCGACTTTTATGATAGAATTTCTTTTCTGAGGAAATATTGTATAATTGTATTGTATATAATATTCGATTACACTTTGTGAATTCTTTTAGGCATAACATGAAGTCTTTGTTTTCATAAGATAGAAGATAAAAGACCGGAAGCCTTCTAATGTGGTACAGTCACGGAGAAATAAATTAACATAAAAAAATATATATGGAAAAGCATTGAACATGCGACCTTTCGCCGGAAGTGGAAGTGGGTTAAAAACGTTTAATGGGTTCCTAAGCTTAAACTTAAGTTACCACCTACAGTAACACTAGACGAGGTAGCCTACGAGAACAGACCTGATTGAAAATGCTTTTCGTTGGCCGTGAAAATTGCTCGTGGCCATCTTCTTTAGTAAATCGAGACACGACGCTGACTCTTTTACAATAGATATTTATACTTTCTTCACCTTATTTTTTGTTCTGTATATTTTGGAGAAAACATAGACGGGACTAATTCTAAACGGGGAGAAATATTGTGTATCAAGGGGTCCACCATGGTGGTGAAAGGATGCTGGTGATTTTTTTTAAACACGGGGGTCGTTTAATTTTTAGCATAGTATTTTTTTTTGTGACATTGGAAGGCAAACAAGCAGACGGATTTCCTGATGGTAAGAAATTCCCGCCGCCTAGAGACACCAAAGGTGTTAATGGTGCGTTGCCAACCAGAGGCCGGGATGTTAGGCCTCGAGCAAAAGTAAGTTGACCGGCTACCTTACCCTCCGAACCGGAACATGTCATGACGTTATGGCGGCAGGAATAGGTAAGGCGGTGGTACCAATCCGGGTGAGTCGCTGCGAAACTCTATCACCTAGTCAATATAGAATTTTTTGATCTACTCTTGCAAACAATTGTCGGAAATATTAAAAGTAATAGGAATCTCAAATAGATCATACAATGTCTCTGGCTAAGATTTAGAAAAACTTGGTAATAAAGAACTACATTTTATAAATGAGAGTAATTATGGACGTTATAATAGATTTTGACTTTGCTGCGTAAAACTCTATGTTTAGTGACGTTTTGAATCTGAACAGTCAAAGTTTCTTAGAAGCCAGATTTAGCCTCTTTTAAACAAGCGCGGAATTAAATGTCCCTAGAGACCTTTAAGGGGACTGTCCTGACTTCATAAACCAACATTAAAGAAAGTATTTTCAGTGTTAAATGTGCAAACGTGTGGCTAAGATGGATTAGTTGAACTTAGTTTCTTTTCATTCTAGAACAAATAACAGGACAGTCTTTTTCTTTTCATGATATTGGAAGGAAAACAAGCAGACGGATTTCCTGATGGTAAGAAATTCAAGCTGCCTAGAGACACAAAAGGTGGTAGTTATGCGTTGCCAACCTGAGGCCGGGATGTTAGGCCTCTAGCAAAAATAAGTTTTCCAGCTAGTTTATCCTTTGAACTGGAATACGTCAACGGCAAACACTGACGTTATGGCGACAGGAAGAGGTACGGCGGTGGTACCAATCCGGGCGAGTCTCTGCGAAACTCTACCACCTAGTCAGATATTATAGTGTTAGTGACGGTAAGCCTATGCTCGCCTTTTACTCGCTGCCTGGCAGGAAGGCAGATAGTCTATTCTAGAAAAGAGACCAGACCAACATAAATCCTTTTCAATTTTCTTTCCACATATTTTACATGGAATATGTTTTGTCTTTTTATAGAGAGTCAAACGTACTGTGTAGGAATGCTTTTATATTTGATACAAATTAAATTGGAAAAATATCATTGGAATAGAGAAGAAACAACAAACATAACGGTACAGAGCTTTACGGGATCTCAGTATTTTATGGCTACTGAAATGCTGCGTTAGTTGAGAAAATTGGTATTGAACTTATATATCCCAATTGAAAAACTAACCAAACACCTTAAGCTTAACTGACTATGCTTACTTCTGGAGGTTTTTTAAGGCTCTTAATCGTATTGGTTCTGTACACGGTAAACCAAAATATCATCAGCAAGATGATCACAACGAACTGGTATAACTTAATAATTGACTAGTGTTCTGATCAATTACTTTATGTCATTAGCATGCGAAAACTATAGTTTGGGTGATAATACAGAGCATTGTAGAATGTATACTTTAGTTTGGGTGATAATACAGTTGTAGAATGCCAAAATTATTGCTCAGACCATTAACAATAGAAATAATTAAAAAAATATGAGATTATAATAATATTAATCTAATGTATATTAAAAGCGGTGTCAATGCTTACTGTAATTTTGATATTAATAAATGAAGCCCGACGAATGTTGACTTATCCTAAATACCTTCTTTGTTTGTTTTCCCTCTACAATATTATTTTACGCTTGAAGGCATACCCAATTATGTATGCTAAAATGGAATCAGTTACGATGCTTGCTTTTCTCATATTTATCTTGGTCTATGTCTATTCTCTAAAATCTGACGAATACACATTGTTCCTGCTTTTCTTAACTCGATATTTACACATTACCTACGTTGTTCGACATATTTTATAAACGTATTCAAAAATCATTTACAGTAAGAATCAATTGTATGTTCAGTGAACAGCGTCGCTAGTGTTACGTTTATTATATCTAATTTATAATTTTACTCAGAAAATTACACTGATAATAACAAAACAACAAAATTTGAGTTGTTGGAATTTCGTTTTTGGTTCTCGCACTTTAGAAATCGATAGCGGAATGACGTTTCATAAAATAGCAGTTTAGTTTAATTCTCTTGCTAATATTCAGAAGAGAAATGTTTGGGGCACAACACTAATGTTTCATGATTTTTTTGGTATACATCTTAAGTACACACAATATATACAACACAGTGTCGAATGAAATGCAAAACGTGATCGATGGTAAAGAAATTTTAATTTCAGTTTATGGTCTAAGAAAGTCCTAGGCACAAATTATAAAATATTATGGTCCTAGGTCGAATTTCACAAAGCTGAAAACAGAATTAAACACATTTTATAATAATTTTACTATATAATAAATTTTGTTTAAAAATCTTGGGCAGAATGTTTTTTTATTTTTAAAAAATGTGTTTTCATTCAACTTTACGATTGTTAGAAAAAAATATCCTAATTTAAACTACATATTCAGAGGTATAGATTGTGCAGAATTGAGGTTGCCTGTCGTTTATGTGGGTTGCCAGGTATGAAAAAATGCCAGTTATTTTACAGGATTGGACAATATCGAAAAAAAAATAACATTTACGCTGATTTATTGCAAAAACGTTGATATATGTTTCTCTGAAAAAAAATGAAACACAATTTTGTAAAGAACAGTTAAAAATATTCTGTCCAGGATTTTTTAGGCAATCCATTTTCAATATAAGAACAAAAAGTAAGTATCTTCATGCCAATATCCCTGAAGAGGTAGGCAGAAGCACAACTAGGGTACCCACGAATACCCGAAGACACTAAGTCCCACAATGTGATAGGTGGCAAGCCTGTCTCCAACCGGACACATATTAATCCCAAGCAATGTTTTTTATGAGAAAATTGGAAAAACTGTTTTTTTGTTACCCGACTCGGGAATCGAACCCGGGACCTCGCGCAATCAAGTCCAACAACTGGACCACTAAACCACAGAGGCGACCAATATGATTTCCATATGATTTATAATATACTAAATTTATTACAGTTTATGTACCATTTTATGATTAGCGTGGTAAAGGTCGATAAAGGTTCAGATCTCTTACTATTATGCCTTAATTCTTTGTGACCTAGTTGATAAAACGTCATCACTATAAAACAATCAATCAATCGATCAATCATGTAAAAGCAAAGAGGATTGAAGTTTTTTGTATGTAGCCTGGCTTAGTGCCTAGCCGCCATTTTGTATTTTTTCAACACGGATTATTCCTACAAATATGAATAGGGGACACTAGTACAAACAAAAAAGTGTTAGGACCAACACATCCTAATTTTTTTTTTAAGGAGAACGGGCTTGAAAAACTGTGTAATGTTATTTTGGAGTGCCGCAATCCTTTTAACCAGTGAACGTCGCATGGCTTACTGAAGGGTAGCACGTTTAGCAAAGGTAGAAAAGCTGGAGCGTGTATGTATTGCTAACGCCCAATAGTCAAGAAGTATACAAATCTAGGCTTTTTTGGTACTGCGTACCAGGCCGAAATGTTCCCTATACTGATTTGCGCAAACGAAAAACTTGACGGTTCTTATAAACATAAACATATTGTGATACTACTGGATAGTCAATTTGGTCTAAAGGCACTACAATCCATAGAATGTGATTCAAGGCTTACCATGGAAAACGCTCACGAAGTCACTTCCGTTAGGACTAGAGCCGATATGCGAAGTTGCCAAAAACACTTCTAGGATCTTTCTCAAAAATGGACTCGGAATGAAAATATATCAAACTGGCAAACACCTGCAGTCAAAAGCACGCAATGGCACTTGTAGCAGGGTTTAACGTCAAACTTTATTTTATTTCTATCAGTATGCATCGGAAATAGCCTAAGATGTCCGACCGAGGTATTACAGGTCACTGAACTGCAGGCCAAACAAACATTTCAGCAAGATGAGCTTTGCAGACCTATTTCTTGGTTTTTCTTGACGTAGAAGAAACATCAATACACGTCATCTGCGGAGCCCCATGCTTATTCAACTAAGAAGTAAGTTTCTAGAAAGGCACTTCGTAACCCCCCATGATCCTAAGATCCTAATCTGATTAATTCCATGAGCATTATACAGTTCTTAAAGACTGTTGGCTCTGCGGAACAAATCTAAGCTTAGCGAGTAAGATCTATGTAGGTCGCGTTGATCCTCGGCGTGTATTTACCCGAACTCTTATATGAAGTAATAATAATAGGGGAATTGTAGTTTTTACTTTTAAGTTGAAACGTTCTTGGTAGGTTCTTGCAACACTTGAATGATAAAACCACTTTGAATTTGGTGATCGTGCAAGGAAAGTCAAATACAAATTTACTTAGTCAAAAATGTTTGTTTCTTTTATTCGTCATAATGTAAAACAATATTTCAGATATGGTTTTGTGACGAAATGAGTTTCCAGGATTATTAGTATCTGGTTATAAATGTAATCTAATTGCAACCAACGCAGAAACTCCTTCTCAAACACTTATGGTTTTGTAATTGTAAATTTACAAATGTTTTCAAAAGTATTTAACACCAACTTTGACGTGAGGTTTTTTAAGATGAGGCATTTTAAACTTCTCAGAAAACAGACTCCGGTGATTATTTTTCATCATATAGCTCACTTTCCATGTCTCAAAATTACCATGAAATTTGTATGTAGTTTTTATGTGTGTAAGAAACATCCATTCTTCTAATTTGACAAAATCTGGTTGAGGTTACTTTTGTTATATGGAGCTTTATGAGCTATATATCTCAAAAAAAAATAACGAAATCTTATTATTTATACATGGTAAAGATTTGAGATTAATGACAGATTTAATAACAAAAACGTAACATATATCCTACAATCACGTACACACGAAAGTGTAAACGAGGAGATTGCCAAAGATAATTTTCGAAGATAAAACTTATTTTGGTTTTCGGTCACGACTTTTCTTTTGTAATATTTTTCCGTTATATCTCACCAGCTGATGTACAAATTAGTTAAGAATGTACGTTTTTGTGTGCAATCTATAAGAATATTGAAAGTAATACGTCAATCTCCTTTTTTCGGATGTGTAGCATCTTTAGTATTGGCACGGTAATATTATTGGTTTTTAAGTGACTTCGAAAAGGGGTTATCTGTTAAACTCCTACATTTTTTTCAAACATTAACTATTTTATTGTAATAAATAACATATTCCTCTGTTCCTGAAACGATTTTAAAAATATTTTTATTTTAATTAAAAGAGTTTATGCGCATTCGAGGTAGTCGCATTGCCACAAAATCTGAATCTAATGATGGGATCATGAGGAATGGAATGAAAATGAATAAAATACTTAATTTTTGTGTACTTAGACGACTTACTTCCCTGTGTTCTTCGGGGTCTCCTGTGTAGAAAAGACTTTCTGCATATGTCTGGCAGGTCGTTAAAGGAGAACAAAGGTTAAATGGCTAATTATCAAAACTACCACTTCACCCACTTGCCCGGGTAAGGATCCACCGCTTTATATATTCCTGCCGCATAATAACAGTGTCAAGTTATGGTCTGGAGGTTTGGGAAGCCGATAGACTTGCACAATTGACGTAATTTCTCAGCCACAAGACACACACACAACGTTATCGTATATAAGCTATGGTTATATCTTACCATCAGGAGAGCCATGTTCGCTAGCTTATCACATCAAAAAAATTTAAATCAAAGACGGTTTTCTGCAGTTACACTGCGCTTAAATTTAAATTCGATTAAAGTCAGCTGAAACATAAAAACAAATCCGAACATACCTCTGTGGTCATCACCTCTGTGGTCTAGCGGTCCAGGTGTCGGACTTGACTTCATGAAGTTCCGGGTTCGAATCCCGGGTCGGGCAACAAAAAGAAAATGGGGTTTTTTCCAGTTTTCTAATAAAAAAAAATGTTGCCCGAGATTGGAGATGTGCCCGGTTGGCGATAGGCCTGTCACCTATGACATTGTGGGACTTATCTAGTGTCTTCGGCTAGTCGTGGGTGCCCTGGTTGTGCCTCTGCCTATCACTTCGAGGATATGGGCGTGAAGATACTTTTACTTTTTCAAACATATCTCATTCACCAAATCAGTTACGTAGTGTAGACCCTGGTGTGGATTCGCATACGGCTACTTAAATGAAAAAAATTAATAAAACGCAAAAATTTATCTCCTTCTTTTTATATATTCGTTAAAGCTACAGAAAAGGTTTTATAAAGATACAAACTAGCAAAATACGAAAAAGAAAGGAAATACAACACGACCACATTTCCAATACAATCTGTTACTAGCGGTCATTGTCAGGCGTTATAAAGTTCGTCGGGTCGGCAAGTTACACGCTTTGAGTTCAACTTTAAACCTTTAGCTATGTACAGAACGACCACCCTTTTTTCTGAAAGGGACTTACTCGTTTCTGTTATCGAATTAACGAAGATTTGACATGGTACCACAAGCTGTGGATTAATCGATACATGGACATGGAATAAGAATCTGTATATTAATACGTGACGCCAAAACTTTGGACCTCTTCTTATGAAAATTGTGCGGACGCAGGATCATAAAATTTGGCACATATAAAGATTATGCTTAGGAGAAGAGCAGAACGCTAATATTTTTCAATAATAATGCTAGTAAAGTATGTACATTAAATCAATAAATGAAACATTACCCACACTGCCATACTTTTGACACACACACACACACACACACAAATATATATTGATGATAACGATAAAAGATCACAGATGGCTAGTGAGCCATACATAGTTAGTGAACTATTCATAAACTATAGTAATCGGTCTTGAGAAATGAAGATGGCGTTCTTAACAACAAGATATTAAAACTTATTATGGTCGAATTTCGAGCAATGGGCGACCACTACTTAAAACTAATAGTTGACTGAGGAATCCTAAAAATACTTTTTGATTAATACGAAAATATGTGTCAAATATATTACTATTTTATTACTGGCTAATAAAAACATGGGGTGTTAATAAAAATAAACGAACATTTGCGTGAAAAGGAAACATGCGTGTAATAACATCTGTAATAATGTAAGGTGTGATAAAATATGACACCTGTCACTATATTATGTTGCGTGCTTCCGGAATTTTATACATTTTCACAAATTCTCGTCCTAAAGTCAACGTTATACAGGGTGTTATTTTGTAAGTTAGTTTCAATTATATTTGTAATAGTAGCTGTTACCCGCCGCGTTGCTCGCTTAGTCCCACAGGAACGTTGTTTCGGGTTAAAAAACTATCTTAGGTATTAATCCAAGTTACCCTCTGTGTATGTTCCAAATTTCATGAAAATCGGTCAAGCAGTTTTTGCGTGAAGGAGTTACAAACAAACAGACAAACTTTCGTTTTTTTAATATTAATAGGATAGGATAAACTACTAGCTGTTTTTCCGCGACTTCATCGGCTGGAGTAGGATTTCATAAAAAGTTTCTTTCTCCGTTTTAGTCCTTTAGGTGTAGTTTCATTAGTCATTGTGAAGAATGTTCCGATTATTCTTTGCTTACCGTGGAAGAACTTAATAACTTCAATACGAGGGTGAAGCTATAGGTAACTGTTTTTTTATTTTTTACTTTTATGATATTTAATATAATAGCGTGTGATAGTTTTACTAGCAGACAGATTACGATTAAGATTACGTAAGAAATTCACGACGCCTAAAGACACCAAAGGTGGTAATAATGCTCTGCCGACCTGAGGCCGGTATGTTAGGCCTCAAGCAAAAATAAGTTTACCGGCTACCTCATCCTCTGAACCGAAACACGTCAACATTAAGCACTGACGCTATGGCGGCAGGAATAGTTAGGGTGGTGGTACCATTCCTGGCGAATAGTTGCGAAGCTCTAACATCTAGTAAAATATTTTATTACCACTTAAAAATATAGTATTTTCGTAATATGTGTTTAATTCAAGGAAGATGTTAGAGTTCCTAACATCTTTCTAAAGCTCCTAGGCCTAGCCAGAGTTCCACAACGTGACAGGTTGTAAACCTATTGCTATCCGGGTAATTATCAAATATCAGGTAACGTTGTTTTTACTAAAAATAATAAAAAAATGGTCATCGGGTACATCAAACTCGGAAGTTCACGATGAGTATTTTGAAATTGTGAAAGCACACTCATTTCTATAACCACAAAATCAGAATAACAATTAGTGAAAGTCTAATATTCAACGATTTTTAATGTAATTTATACAGAAAGCAATATTACATTCGAACATTACTTACAATGGCCTCTAATAATTCAATTTTATCAAAATGAGGCTCAGGTGCCGCCAATAAGTCATGGGTATTTGTCGAATTCTATTATAAATCTAAGTAATTGGTACCTTAATTTTATTAGCCGGGAATAATTACTGCTTAAGGTCGTGGCTACAGTGTCTTCACATGCACATCCCCGAAAGGGTAGGCAGAGGCACAACCAGGACAGTCACGATTAGCCGAAGACACAAAGGCCCACAATGTGATAGGTGAGAAGCCTATCGCCAACCGGGCAATCCAATCCAATCCCGGGCAACATTTTCATTTTCTAATTTTTTGTTGCCCAACCCGGGAATCAAACCTGAGATCTCAAGAAGTCAGGCCCGACGCAGAGACAACAGAGATGGTTACAGAAAATTAAAAAAATTCTTGCAAGTTAAGCACAAGGCTCTTCTGGTGGTAAGACACACCTGTGGTCTGTAAATACGATCTTTTAAGTGCGTCGCTATTTTGAGGCTAGAGGATTAGGCCTAATGTGCAAGTCTACCGGCTGCCATACCCTGTGGACCGGAACATAACATTACAGCGGCATAGGGCAAGTTGCTGAACAGCGCTCTATCAGTATTAGACTTGCCACCTATCACATTGTGGGACTTAATATTTTCGGCTAGTCTTCGGTGCCTAGTTGTGCTTCGGCATACCTTTTCGGGGATATGGGCGTGAAGAAACTTTTTTTTGTATAATATGTATACCCCACGTTGTGAAAGAATACGTAGGTATGAAGTTCTTTATTTCATTTAATATCTATTCACTTCACTTCTCTTCCTTTCAATTCATTTATCCGTATCATCAATTTAAAACATAGCGCTAAAAGATATAGTAATAAATACAGATATAATCTGGTTTGATTAAAATATTGCTCCGAAGCGTCACAAAATGGCGCCAGGTGACGCTATAAATTATGAGCTCTTCTCCAACTCTATTACAAATTCAGACAATTAGATTGTTTTGATAGTCATGACTTTTGTTTTTAGCAGACAAAATTAAGGTATTTTTAAATATATTTTGTATTAACATGATGTGATTTTGTTTACATTTTTATTTGATGTTTTTATCATAGCAAGCAGACGGATTTCCTGATGGTAACAAATTCATGCTGCCTAGAGACAACACAGATGGTAATGGTGTGTTGTCAATCTGAGGCCTGGATGTTAGGCCTCGAGCAAAAGTAAGTTTACCGGGTACGTTACCCTCCAAACTGGAACACGTTAACGGCAAGCAATGATGTTTGTGCGTCAGGAATAGGTAAAGCGGTGGTACCAATACGGGCAAGTCACTGTGAAACTCAACTTACAAAAACTTACAAATAACTTTACATTGAATATTATAATTGAAAACTACGTTACATTTAAAGAGATACTTTAGACGGAAAAAGTGGATTAAAATTAAACTTTAAAGATAACTTATTACGTGTTTTACGTAAGTTTAGCTCAGGTAGTTCTTCCCGGAAACTCGCACAGAAATTTATTATTCCGTATGCTTAATGCGTATGCGCAAGCTGGTATGAAAAAGGTTACATTTTTACTAGATTACTGAATAAAGTCTTTGTATTAATTTCACCCTAACTTAAACCTCTTTTTCACTTAATTAAATCCAGACTAATGTAATAAATGTGAAACTATGTTTGTTACCTTCTTTACGTAATAATGGAGATATGTAATGAGAATGAGATTGACTTGAGGGTGCCTAACGGCCAATATTAATAACCTATCTACAGATAAAGATAGGCCTTAAGTTTTGTAGCTAAGCTATTTTTATAAGTTATTGAAAAATCTTAGATAGGATATTGGCTATTTCAACCTTCCACGGAAATGCGTATGCGTAAATCCTGCGTATGCGTATGTATTGTATGTGTCCCGAGCATCATATCATTTGGTCGAATGGACCGACTTGATTCGGTTTTTCTGTTAAAAATGTGATGTGATTGAGATGGTTCTTATCTACATGAAATGTAGATTTTGGCAAGGGTTATTAAAAACTTTTAATTTTAATGCTAACTACATATTATTTCTGATTAATCTTTTTTTATAATTTTAATGACAACCTAGCTGACAAAATAACTTACTTTTTAACTCGTATTAGTATTATTCAAAAAAAGTACAAGTTAAAAAAATATTTGAATAACTTGCAATATGTGAAGTTGTCCGGATTCCACGGAATCTAACAAGTTGAATATGATTCACTTCCAAGTTGCCGACTGAACTGAACCTTTTATACATGTCTAAACATAGAAATGCAAAAATATTATGACATGGAGCTGATCTGATCATGGAACCGGAAGGTGGCCATAGGAACTCACGAAATCTCAAACTTGTCCTATCGTATTTCGGATTATTTGTTACGTCGGTAACAGTACTCAAGTATTTTGCCCTTACAAATAAAAGCTTGTCAAAAAAACTTATTTTATACCGAATTTAAGTATTACATTCAAACTCTATCAATTCATTTGTACTTTTTGGTTTTAAAGAAACCTTTTTGCTATGAAGTCTTTTTTACCGTACAGCACCTGTATGGTGAAAAAACCAATCCTAGACAAGCTTGTCAGATGTCGTGGAATAAGTCAATAGAATCAATATAAGGGGTGCTGAAGGTCAAACGAACTAGAGAGGTATGTATGGGAAAACAAACCCTGGATCTTGTTGAAGTCGGAGGAAAGAATAAATAACAAGGGCAGTAAAACATATCTACCTCGATCTAAAAAGTAAATCACGCTGCTACGTACACGATAGTTCATTATTTTGCTCGATTTCCTTGAGAACCTATCAGCAGATCCAGTCTTTGTAGAAATAGGACTGCCTCGAATTAGAAAATAAAATTAAATCGATTACAGTGATGAAGAAGTCGATTAACATACATCAAAAAATGTATGAGTCGAATGTATTAACTGACATACTCCTACTATAATTCCTAGTCCTCTTTTTTTTTGGGTGACTAATGTGTTGCCAAACTAGCGATTTTTTTAACTTCACCCGGCTTTAGTAGTCCTTATAGGGTAAGGTCGAAATATAAAATTTTGATGAGCGCACTCTGCGTTTGTCAAGGGTACAACGTAGGAATCGCTTATTAGGGTATAGCCATGCAGCAAAACGCTATGCACAAAGCTAAAAGCAATCTGGTACTGGTTAATTGAATAAAACAACTTTTCTGGCCTTCACTTATGCTCGTCTCTTACGTCTTACAAATATACTGCAAAAGTTGTCATACATTTTGATTAATGACTATCTTAAAGAATACAGACCTAATTCTAATTTGAACATTATGCAATGAGTGAAGTAAAGAACAATTATTTATCTACTATTAAAAAAGATTGGTCCGGGCTCCTTTTGCAGAATAGACCATCTGCCCTTCTTTCCAGGCAGTTACCTTACTTTTGCTCGAGGCCTAACATCCTGACCTTAGGTTGGCAACGCACCATTATCACCTTTGGTGTCTCTAGGCGGCGTGAATTTCTTACCATCAGGAAATCTGTCTGCTTGTTTGCCTTCCTATAACATAAAAAAAGAGTAACGGCCCAATTTCAATCACCTAAGATAACGCAAACTAATTTCCAATTAGCCAATGTAATCTTAGTAATCCTACTAATATTATAAATGCGGAAGTTTGCGAGTATGTATGTACGGATGTTTGTTACTCTTTCACGCTCAAATGGCTGAACGGATTTGTCTGAAATTTAAAACACTGGTAGATTGTGTCTGGGACTAACATATATTCTATTTTAATCCTCATCGCCTAACGTATTCCTGAGAAAACTCGGGCGAAGCCGGAGTCAACAGCTAGTTGTTTAATAATTATTACAAAAACATCTTAGCAAATATCTTCTAGTAGGTCTCTATCTTTAGATATGTTATTGAAATTAGACGTAAATATATAGGATGAAAATTTCCATTATTTTTAATAATTCCTAAACAGACTCAAGAGGTATTATTATTCATTTAAAAGATATAAAGAAAAGTAAATTAAGTAATAGAACCGCACATTCCGCGGTACCACAAGAGCAGGATTTTCAATAGCACATAAAAAGTTCAAAGCGAAAAAGTGTAAAAGTACAGAAAATTTATAGCCAAAGTAAGTACACTTGAACTGCGGCAAGTGTGAGGTGGCAGTATAAAGTGCTACTCTTTGCCACCATTACCCCGTCGTGGCATCCATTAACTAATGGCCCGCCGTAATGGCGCTTAACAAACACTGTCTCAGCTTAACTTAGCATGTATTTAATTCTTTGTGTTTACCTTATGAAAAGAAAAGGTAGGTTGTTTGACGAGGCGTATCAAGTTAATTTTAGTGCTTGAAGTTTATAACATTATATATGTCATAGAATAGGTAACCGTACTAAAGTACAGAAGACACATAAATAGGTAACAATCTCACAAATTCCAATCATCAAAAAATCAAAGAAAGTTATCAACAAGTAGAAACTTATTCTGCGATATTCGTAGTTTGAATAAAAATAGCATGATATAAATGGTGGTCAACTTCTGTCCAGGCTTCATAGTCTATTTAGATTTATGTTGAGCCTGGGCTTATAATATAGGATTTTAATAGAAATAGAAATATTTTTATATACACCGGGACCCATAAAGGTAACAAAACTATAAGCCAAGGTTCTATTACTATTAGGACAGTCGTGATTTTGTTCACTGTCTTTTCACGTATTCCACATATAACATTAATTAAATAAGATGAAATACATACCCAGGATATCTGAATGCACACCTGTTCGTCACTCAAACTCAAAACGATGAGAATCGAACCCGAGCCTTACGTTTGATTAGTGAATTAAGGCGTGTATGCTAATCCCTCGGTCAACAGTATTGTACAAATAAATATGAACATCATGTTCGAAATAAAATGTTTTACCAAATGAAATATATTATCGAGTACTACGAGAATAATGAGTACAAAATTGAGTTTTCGACAAGATAGCATATTGCAAGTAACATTTACAAGAGAACGCCTGAGAATATACAACTCAAGCTACCTCCATCCATACTAACATTATAAATTAGAACGTTTGTTTGTTTGTCCTTTTTGCACGTCGCAATAGAGCCACGTTAGGCTATATTTTTTAGGCGGATACAGGAGGGCAGAACATACATACATACATACATAAATAGGGCACATGCTACTTTTTCCCTTTTTTTTGATTTTGACCTTCACGTTAGTATTTTGCCATTAGTCAAGTAGAAATTTGCATCAAATTTTATATCAATTATAATTAGTCATAAGTCATCAGTAAGTTATGTAAGGCTCTTGGGTAAAGCGATGGCTTCATCACTCAAGCTCATTTAATGAGATTTGGTAGCTACGAGGAAGTACACGACACGCTAATTTCTCAAAAAAATCAAAACTGTACATGTTACTCTTTATTCCCATGTCTAAATGCGTTCCCAAAGAAAACCTTAAACACTTTAAAGCGCGGGCGTAGCCGCGGCCAACATCTAGTAAATTCATTTATTTTGCGGTATATAGGGTAATAAAGGGTAATATCATGTATTGCTTTTAAAAGCCCTTCTTGTTCTTTTCTGCTTAGTGTTCTTTTAGCGTCCAATTTGAAGATAAACAACAAAGAGTGGAAAGAAGATGGGATATTATACCTTAATGAAAAACAGAGATTAATTTCATGGCAGCAAAAACACGTCTGGACAAATTTCACGATTTGTTTTAACCCGAAAGTAGGAAAATATGCGTATATTTTTTTAGTCTGCTGTTACACAGCTCAGCTTCAGTTCGCCTGGGTTGGTTTTAACTATTTCTGTCGCCATAACGTCAGTGTTCGTCATTTACGTGTTTCGCACTGAAGAGTAGAGAAGCTAGTAAACTTGGACCCTAAATGAAATATTTTTGTAAGGACTAAGCAGTACCAGTTTCTGTTTATTAGTATTTCACTGTATATGGGGTGCAGCCAATATTTACGTTTGCGTTATTTAATACTGTAGTACAGACGAAGTATATTTTTATACTCTAATAGCGGCCAAAAACAAAAAAAAAGACGAAAAAAGCAACTGAAAAAATTTCAAAATGGCAGCACAATCCCACACTCACACAATCTAAAAAAGTTTCAATTTTTCAGAAAAATACCGATTAGGTATAACAAAACGATCCGCCTTTATTGAATTCATTTGTTACAAAAATTGAAGAACGGCTTGTTCGATATTATGCAAACTTCACATAAACCATCTACCAAATAGTCCGAACAAAGCCTAAACATTTGGTTTGGATAGTTGAGCCCGTTCTTAAATTATAAAATTACAACGAAAAGTGGCATCAATTAATGCCTTTATTAATGCCAGATAATTTGAGAATAAATTTTTGAAATCGGTTCTAAAATAACGGAGAAATCGATTAACATACAGACAAATACATAAAGTTTTTGGATATGTAACCTACTCCTTTTTCGCACTTGGTTAAAAATACCACGCAGACAATGCGTCCTATTGTCGTCATAGACAAAGCAGTTTTGTTTTAGATTTAAGGGCAATTTGTCTATACGACACACGTATGTCTTTAATCTGTCGTCACTAGAATTAGCTCTTAGCCTTAATTATGAAATTTTTAGTAAGCGTTTTCTGAGCAATAGATTAAACATCTGTAAAAACTTGTATACTATTTCATCTGACAATACTAAACGTGTTTTGTCTCTTTCTGTTACTTTTGTTGAAAGAAGATAGCTTTAACTTACAATAATTTTAGTAAGTTGCTACAAAATTACCTCCGTTATTTAGTTATGATACTAAAGACATTAACATTACCCTTAGGTTACGCCGATATCAGAATGATATTATAATAATTATTATCTGCCATGAAACTTGCAAAACTCGTATTAGATTAGTATCTTCATAGTGTTTGCAGAAACTTCTCATTTGTGTAGTTCTGAAAACGTGATAAGAATGTCAATGTTCACAAACAATTGTAATTAGTCTTATGTTATGTAATTTTCTCATGCTTCGGATAGAGTTTCAGAAATTTTCTAGACAGAGAAATCCCACTTCAGAGAGGAACTAAGCCCTTAACGATCGACTCTCACTGAGGAAGCTCTGCCAGTTGAATTACTAAGGATTTATTTCAAACGTTGTAATTATCATTTTTTATCGATTAGATTTAGATGTAGTTTTTTTTTTGTATATATACGGTCTGCAAGTTAGATATCTAGCTACTCATTGTAGGAGTTAACGTAAAACATTTGTAGAAGTATAAATTACACTTCATTACTTTCTATTTACTTACTTTCGCCTCTGTGGTCTAGCGGTTCAGTTGTTGGACTTGACTGCATGAGGTCCCGGGTTTGAATCCCGGGTCGGGCAACAAAAAGAAAATTGGGTTTTTCCAATTTTCTAATAAAAAAAAGTTGCGCGGGATTGGATATGTGCCCGGTTGGCGATAGGTGTGCCACCTATCACATCGTGGGACTTAGTGTCTTCGGCTAGCCGTGGGTACTCTGTATGTGCCTCTGCTTACCTCTTCGGTGGGCGTGAAGATACTTTTTTTTACCTTAAAGGAAACAACAAATGATTAGACTTGTAGGATAGGTTTATTACAGGATTTGCCTCGTGTGTAATGTGCAGAACCGACTGTCCATTATTCTGTCCCCGATAGTTAAAAAGAGGTATTTAACGAAAAGAAAAAACGGAGAAATAAATATTTTAACAACCGAAACAGCAAATTTCTTGCTGTCTTCTAGACAGTTAAAATATCTAGGTATTTAAAACTTGGAAGTAATGCCTACTGCAGAGGCTTGTATTTGGTTTAATGATATAATGAATTTATTTAAATAATGTAATAAAAATAACAAAAAAACAGTACCATTTTAGCATAAAAATTGATAAAAATATAACATACTTAAGTGAACAGACGTAAATGGCTATATGAGTCTTTAACATTTCAAACACTATTAGTTGTACTTTTCCTTTAAGTATTTCGTCTATCTATCCAGATTGTTATTTTAACAGAAATAGACGCATATAGGTATTTCCGCTTTTTTTCTTAAGAAAAAAACTGTTTAGTTATATAAATAGGAGGCAAGTGGTTAGATGCGGTTCGTGAAAGCGGTTTTCAATTAGCTCATTACATGCAAATGATAATGTTGAGTCTTTTTATCTTCTTCTTAGAAAAAGGGACAAATATGTGCTTTTTTATTACTGAACTTAAAATGAAACTCCTAAGTATTAGGGCATGGTTTACATAAATGCGACTTTTCAATTAAGTTTTAAATAAATCGTCTTTTCATCTTCGATCGGGTGTAAAAAGGTGTACAGAAGCGCCCAAGTTTGTAGTGCTAAAACCGCACTAGACGTAATTAGCAATATAGTAAAATACAGAGAAATGCGCCTTTTTATTCTGATTCCGGAGATAAATTTAAACTCAAATTTGGAAAAAGTGTTAGATGCGTCCTTTTTACTATCGGGGGCAGTATTATTTTGAACAAGATTCATAGATTTATTAAGGCCCCATACTCAGTCAGCCAGAAGAGCCAATCACCGCGCTCCCCCGTTCCATGATTACTATGAACAATGGCGCTCTAAATTAAACGTCTTAAGCGACAAATCACTATTTTTGACACTATAAAAGTAAGTTGAAAAAAAGTATAAAAACTGAAACACTTATCTTTTAGGTATTGTACTTATCTATGTTTATGTTAAATCTGGTGTCGATATTTTCACAATTGAAGTAGACAGAAAGCAAAAGCTTTCAAAAAAGGGTTAACTTTTTGATTTGTTTCTATCGAACAAAGTGAAATGAAAAATCGTGTTTTGGAAACACTAGTCTAGTAAAGCACTAGCTGCGCCCCGCGGTTTCACCCGCGTAGGTCCCAATCCCGCGGGAACTCCGGGATAAAAAGTAGCCTATATGTTATTCTGGGTCTTCAGCTACCTACATACCAAATTTCATCGTAATCGGCTTTGTAGTTTTTGCGTGAAAGAGTAACAAACATCCATACATCCATACATACAAACTTTCGCATTTATAATATTAATAGGATATTCATGTTAATCTTGTGTATTTTTGTCAGCAAGATCCATGATTGCTTTGTATGAAAAAAACAGTAAACTGCTGACGTATTTTAGCGTATATGGTCCCTTAAGAACATTTTAAATTGTATTGCTTTTTGCTAAAGACAGTTCCTAGTTTAGTTAAAAATATTTTAAATGTGCAAACTTAGCTTGAAGTGGTCATAAGTGATTTTTCCATTTATTAACTTCGGGTCGTGATATATAGTATCAGTGATTTGTGATCGATGTTTGTGTTTAGTAAAGTAAAGTGGTCCAGGTGTTGTACTGGACTACATGAGGTCCCGGGTTCGATTCCTGGGTCGAGCAGCAAAAAGAAAATATGTTTTTTTCAATATTCTAATAAAAAAAAAGGTTGATCGGGATTAGATGTGTGCCCGGTTAGGCGATAGGCGTGCCACCTATCACACTGTGGAACTTAGTGTCTTCGGCTAGTCGTTGTACCTCCGCTTACTTCTTCGGGGATATGGACGTGAAGATACTTTATGAGTACTTAACTAATGCGTGTGTAATGTGTATGCATTTGAGAAATTGTGTCTGCGTCTACGTTTTGTATGAAAATATCTATACTAATCTATACTAATATTATAAAGAGAAAAAGTATGGTTTTTTGTTTGTTTGTTTGAAATGAATAGGCTCCAAAACTAGTGGACCGATTTCAAAAATTCTTTTGGAATGCTACATCATCCCTGATGGACGTAGGCTTTGTTTCATCAAAATCGGTGCAGTAGAAGCCAAGTTACGCAGGCAAAGCTGCTTGAAACTGCTAGTCTTTAATAAAAGCGAAGTTTTATGTGGCATTTTAATAACCAAATGAAACCGTAGCATATAACATCATAGAGGTTCATATAAACCAGGGGTGGGCAAATTCTTTTGACCGCGGGCCGGTAAGTTAAGTTAAAAAAAATCTAGTAGCGGGCCAGTTAATTGTAATTAATCTTGAGGCGGGCCAGTTTATTAAAACACCTAAAAATAGCAGCAAATATTACGATTATAAAACGTTGTATAAAGATAACATATGGCATTTTTTTTATTTTACAATCCTTTATTAAAATAAAATCTATTTATGAAGTCTTAATATATGAAATACGCAATATATATGTTTGAAGTATTGATTTTGTATTTTAATTGTTCAAATTTCAATAGTCTTTTAACAATTCGACCATTTTTTTAAGGAGGATCACACTTTTTTTTAAAAAATCACTCGGTGGGCCGGATTAAAACCTCTCAAGGGCCGGATCCGGCCCGCGGGCCGTAATTTGCCCACCCCCGATATAAACGGTAAGGTCGATGTCAAAGTCCCAGCGATCGTCGCCATGATTAATGGTCTGTTGACAGAGCCGGAGTCTCTGCGTATCAATCACAGGTCACCTGTTGCTATAGTTCTATGTCCGATATTGTTATCCAAGTGAACAATTAGACAAACGATGTCTTTAATATAAACGTCGGGGTAATGAATTGATACTGCGATTACTTTTAATATTGTTACTAGTGTTTTGTAGTTCCTATACTTTTCATCGGTGTCGGTGTTTGGTGGAATTCCATTCTAGAAAAAAGTATTAATTTTGCTTGTACTTTCCACAATATATTTTTATCATCTTATTTTAGCCAACTGGTGTCGCTTTTTAAGCATAATCTTTATCGAGGCTATAACTACATGTAATAAGTTGTTTTAAGTTGTTAGTTGTTCGTCCTGATGATGCTTAAATAGCAAAACCAGTTGGCTAAAATATAATATTAAACACATATTGCGAAATAAATAAATTGTGTCTAGTTTCTTTGTAAGTAAAGAAAACAAAAAAACAGTATTGTAACTTTGGTTTCGAAACTCAAAAACTAATAAATTTACTTCGTGATGTTTCTCTGAGTGTTGTCGGTTTACTAAAATTTTTTAGAATTAAAAATTTAAAAAATCGCGTTAATACGCAAATGAAAACTTTACATACAAAGATAGACAGTTGTTTGTAATTCTGGACTTGGATAGTTATTATAGTAGTTATTCTGATATATATTGAAGCATTATTTAGTACACACACGTTGTTGTTACAAAAAACGTGTGTATATAATGAAATTCCACCAGGTGCCGACTATAGCAAGTATAGATTCTAGTATTTAGTATATTAAGGGATAGATAGGTCCATACTACGTACTGTACAGTCTGTTAACTTAAGGCCAAGTCTTTATATCTACATATACAATTGTAAATAGGCCTACTGGAATTTACCTTATTAAAAATAAAATTGGAAAGTTGAAACTGAACTTTAGCCCTATCTTAGATAGGTAATTGCAATTGGCACTTAGACTATAAAGCGTGTGTATGGGTGGACGACAACATATCCCTTTGGTTAGATGTTAGCATTGGCGGCAAGCAGGGCTGTGTGTTGTCAGAACGCTTGTTTGACTTGTGTTTGTAAAATGCCTTCAAAGGTTAAGGTCAGTAAATATGAGAATGCGTATGGGTGACCAAGTAGTGAAAGTCCGCTCTATGCACAGGATGTTGTGCTTTCGAACTCTACTCAGTCGGCAAACACTGATTACAGTTACAAAAGCTGATTGTAAAGTACCTATAGAGCTTACAATTTAATAACATCTCCTTAGCTAAATTACAATATTTGAACAAACAAACATCAATAAATGTATTTTTGTCCTCAACAGACCAAGAGGGGAATTTGTTTGTTACAAAACTAGTTCTCAGCTACATTGCGTGTAGGTTTAGTATGGGGTTATTGAACATTTTTTTTAATAATCGTGTTGTTATCGTTTCCATAAAAACCTCTAAAATTTGTAACTAAGAAGATACATAAGAGGTTTAATTAACATGATTTTTTCAAGAGACATTCATGTTATACTTACAAGCTTTCTTCTTACAAAACATTTTTAGTATTCGCATTATCCTCGCCCTTGTTAAACTTTAGGTGTATAATTAATTATTAAAACTTACTTAAAAGGTTATGTCGAAAAACTGAAATTGCGGAGATAGAATGATTGGCAGGCGGAGCAAAGTTTCAAGAGAAGTAACGTAAAAAATAACGTTTGAACATTGTGGTTTCTAAGCTATCAGCATGAGTTTCGGAAAGTACGTATGATAATATCGTATATAATAATTTATGTGTAAAGTAGTAACTGTCAAGTGTAAAGTGGAAAGTGTAAATCAAAATTTAAATAGTAGTACTATACGATATCTTACAGCAGCGTACTAGTTCCTTATCGAACGCGCGATATTAGCGACGAGACGTATCAATAAGTGCAGTGTGTTTAAGGGTCCATGTATGCTAAAATACGTCAGCAGTATAATGTTTTTTTCATACAAAGCAATCATGGATCTCGGTGACAAAAATACACAAGATTAACATGAATATGCTTTATAAGACTAGTGTTTCCAAAACACGATTAATTTCACTTTGCTCGATAGAAAAAAATCAAAAAGTTAACCCTTTTTTTAAAGCAAAACCCAACTGTCTACTTCAATTATGAAAATATCGACACCAGATTTAACTAAAACGTAGATAAGTACTACACCTAAAAGATAAGTGTTTCAGTTTTGATACTTTTTTTAAAATTACTTTTATAGTGTCAAAAATAGTGATTTGTCGCTTAAGACGTTTACTTTGTCCGCAAGCTTGATTGCTTCCAGTAATTACTTAAATTATAAATAAAATGTTTGAACTAAAAAACATCACTTAATGTATTTTTTATCCTCAACGGTACAAGAGGGGAATTTAAGATACAATAATAAATTTAAAATAATGATCAATAGATCAAAGCATACCTACTAATCATTAAGTTACTTAAGGCCCCATACTTAGTCAGCCAGAAGAGCCATTTGCCGCAATCCCCCTTCCATGATTACTATGAAATATTGCGCTCTAAATGTTTTGCTTTCAAAAAAGGGTTAACTTTTTGATTTTTTTCTATCTATTCGGATTTTAGAAGCTTGAGGAATGGCTATATTGCATAATTTAAATAATACTACAATATTTTGATGCAGATATAGATGGAAACATAAGCATAGGAATAGACGTACGCCGCGTACATTTAGACGAAGAAGTAGATGTAGACCTCGATGTAGACGTATACGTAGATATAGCTATAGATATAGATTATACGAGCTGAACCGGCAGACGTTGTTCTGCTATAAAAAAATAGGGTTGAGTCACCCTTATCACTTAGGGGTGTGAAAAAGATTCACCCTCATCACTTAGGGTTATAAAAAATAGATGTTGGCTGATTCTCAGACCTACTCAATATGCTCACAAAATTTCATGAAAATCAGTCAAGCCGTTTAAGAGGCGTATGAGAACGAACATTTTGTATATACATAATGAAAAATGTTAGGTGTTACAATATTTCATTTCTCTCAATTTAATTTTTTTTGATCCTAACACTTTTTCCGTGCTTGGGATTCATTTTCACAAATTTAAATTACCTGTTATAAGTATTTAAAAAAATTTCAGAATTTAAATCTGTACTCTTTAGTTTCTCTTTGACGAATGTCCTTTTTATTTTTTCCTAGTGCGTTCGTCAATGAGAGATGGATGGGGACTGGTTTTTTTTCTTAAATACTTTGACGTTGTCAAAGCCTTTGAAAAGTATTACTTTGATTTTATTTACAATTATTTTATATGTTTCGAATATTATGTATTATGGGTACTGTTGCTTATTTAAATACTTATAATTTTTTAGATGCTGTTGAAACTGCATTGGTTTACTGCAATTTTTTTATCCTATTATTACTTATTTTATAGTCCTTTTTTTGTTCATTATTTATATGAATATAGTAACATATTAATATACATACTGATTTTTTTTGCTTTTGATCTTCTTTTTTATTTTTTTTAACACACATTTACACATTTTTATTATTTTATTTGAATATTAATGCTCTTAGCTATTTTAGTTTCTATACTTGCTTTGAAGTATTATCTTTTTATCCTAATTAGTAACTTATGCATGTTTGCTATATTTATAAATTAGTACACTGTTTTTCTTAAATGCTGATTTTACTATATGCAACATATAATAATCAACATTTTTATATATCTTTGTTTCTATTTATTGATTTTTCCGTCATTTTGATGCAATATTTTAATACAGGTTCTTGGAGTTCTTTATTTTCAATCAACTCTAGTAAAGTAAAGTAAATAAAAGTCAAAATTGTAGCAATAACATTAAACTTTTCAGCTTTTAAATATTAGTATGACCCGATTCTGTGATAAATTTGACCTTGCACAGAAAAATGTGGGAGAACATCTTGGCATAATGATATGTCTACCTACTCCAAACGACGTCATTTGAAAACAATTATTGCATTTGCGCATATTGCTTAAAAATCTTCGAGATTCATCAGAATTGCACAATAAAAGAGACTTTAGCGGCTCAGCTGGTTCACTAAGCAAAAGCAATAATATCTTACCATTCACACAACCCTGCGTTTCATTTTTGAATTTTAAGGGATCACAATGCTGACACTTTTTAATCATTTTTCCAATTAATGTCAAAGGAGGATTTTTATACTGATTATTATACATATTATATGAATTCTGCATTAACAAAAACATTCCTATTAAACCTTCCGAAAATGATTCTACTTTGAGCTTGACGCTGAGCGCTAGCTGATCTTCTCCCTTTCGTCTGTGAAAATATCTCCAAATCCCTCAAAGACACTTAATGGTTAGCCTGTTCCGCAAGTCGTTGAGTCTGAGTATGGAGTGACCATTGCCGAATGCTAGCAAGTGATCATAATCCACAAAAACACTATTCTTGCCAACATTTTTTAGAGTTTCCCTCGACTTTCCCAGGATTTCATCATCAGATCCTCACCTGGTGACCATGGGACCACCTCTGAAATATACCCTTTCAAACAAAAAAACGATTTTCCATACGAACATTCTGTACCTCTTTTTACCCATTCTCCCTCATTTTCTAGTGATAAAAAAGCATATATTCTTTCGTTAGTCATAAAGTGTCTAAATACAAAGTTTCACTGTTACAGCTTTAAAAATGACGAATTTCCATATGAACATTCATCCCCTCTTTTTACCCATTTTTCCTTATTTTTGCAATGAAAAGTAGCCTATGTTGTTCCTCAGAGTCTATCCTATCTCTGTACCAAATTTCATCATAATTGGTTCACTGGTTTAGGCGTGAAAGCGTAACAGACAGACAAAGTTACTTTCGCATTTTTATTATTAGTAGGGATAGGCACGCACCGCGGCCAGCCGGTACCGCCGCAACCGCGATGTCCCTATATTTTAAACCTGTAATATCTCCGAAACTGTTCGTTTAATTTAAATGCTGTAAAGTGCGATATTATTCTATATTAAATGTAAAATTTATTTAAGATACTTAAATAGATAAGGATAAATGCTGTATTGCTTAAAATCGCTTCGTAAATAAGCCATTATTTTTCGTAAAAAGTAAAGGATAAAAATTGGTTATTGTAGGTTATCCCTAAGAGATAAACATATACCATCGCGAACTTTTTTGTAGACCTTTATAAGGTAAACAATACTTAGAACATTATTTTGATCTATCTCGTAGAGTTCAGCCAGCGTTTGCAATGCAAGCGCAAAAAAATGTGTTTATTTACGACTTCGCATTAGATATCTTGAAATTATCAGTGGTTCTCTAATATATGAAGCATGTTATTATACTTAAAAACCTTCCTCTTGAATCACTCTACCTATTTAAAAGAACCGCATCAAAATCCGTTTCGTAGTTTTAAAGATATAAGCATACATACATACAGACAGACGCGGAAAGCGACTTTGCTTTATACTATGTATAGATTAATATGGCATTGTAATAAGATATGGGGAATTGTTTCACTTGTTTCCCCGTCGCGGATGCAGGCTGAACTTACATTTTGAAACGCTCAAGTTATGATGCGAAGCCTCCATGATCTGTCAGGATCTGTGCCATTATGTTACGTGGTTTCAATTTCTTTATAATTTTCTACGTTGCGATACCGTCGGGAAAAACATTTTTGTTATGGATGCGGTCGTTTCTGCCTTGTATCTCCTTTTCCATTCGTCAAGCGCTTCCTCACGGATTTGTCGCTTGGCGAATGAGACAGGGCATCCATTAATATCAACACTTCTCTTCAGTTTCAAGGCAGCTTCTTTTGCTAGGTGATCAGCTTTTTAGAAGAGAGAGACCAATTTCTGTTTCATTTTAAATTTGTACAGGTTGTTTCTTATATTGTGTGCCAATGGATGAGATGTGTCATGATTTGTGATTGTTTCCAGTGAAAACCTAGAGTCACTGTATATACCAATTTTAGTATAAGGGTTCTTCAGGACTTCACTCATGGCTTTACATATGTCCAGTAATTAAGCTTGGTAGACAGTGCAATATGACTTTAGCTTCAGTTTAATGGTTTTAGTTTCAGTCTCTCCTTTCCAAACGGAGAGTGCTGCTCCTACCTGGCCTTCAATTTTGCTACCGTCTTCATATTTTAAGATCTTGGTTGTTATGTCCATACAATTGTTTTTCGTCTACCAGGCTTACGAATTCCAGGTTCTTATGCTCCGCCGGGTGAGGGAAGTTCTCATAGGACACCATTCTTTCTATGTCTCTATCCTCTGGTTCTGGTCGGATCACTGCTTTTGTAACGTCGTAGAGTTTTGCATTTTCTCTGATATAATTGTCTAGGGGTAGTAGTCCGGTCAGCACCAGTGCTGAGTTAAGTGACACTGTATGGTATGCACCGCAATTTTTCTATGCAAATCCTCGCTGAATTGTATTTAAGTATTTACGGACTCCTAATTTTTTAGTGGCCGGTGTCCATACGCTGGAAGCGTACAGTATAATTGGCTCCACTACAGGTACATATTTTGTCCTGATAATATCTGAATGAAGGCCCCAGCTGGCTCTTTTGTAAATTGTTATGGCTTTTTTTGCATATTTCTTTAACGTGTGTATTAAAGGTAAGTTCATGGTCAATGATAAGTCCTAAAATTTTTAATTGGTTTACTGAACGAATCTCCATTCGTGGGGGTCATTGGCCAGAAGCGTGCACGTCGCGATCCCTGCCAGTCCATTGGACTTCAATTCTGGCCCGAAAAAGTACCGCAGAGCGGGTTAGGGCGTTCCCTGGAGGCG
>NJDD01006554.1:115298-131906 GCA_002245505.1 Calephelis nemesis | reverse complement strand
AGACCATTCTGGGTGATGATAATTTTATACCAAGTGTGACTCCATATCTTAAACGCATAGCGACAACGCTGATAGATGCTAGGGATGTGCACGAGAAAGCACAAGCTGCCCAAAAGAAGTCTAAAGACGAGGGTCGCCGTCATTCTCCTGATTATTTGGTAGGAAGTTTGGTATTGCTTAGGACTCACGGGCTGAATGATACAGGCGGCGGTCAGACAACCAAATTCATTCCTCGCCGTGACGGTCCTTATAGGATAGCTGAGGTCCTCAGCAGTACAGGTTAGAAAGTTTACAAAGCGGGGAAAGCTTGGGTAAATATCATGTTTCCGATCTCACGCCTTTTGTAGGTCAAATTGCATCCCCTGTTAGACAGAAACGCCGTCGTGGTAGGCCGCGTAAAGTAGTAAATGCTAGTCCGAATCCGAGGACGCAGCATTCGGGCTAGAGGGGGAGCCTGTAGCGAGGTACAATAATAGCTAACGTCAGTGCTCACGGCCTGCGCGCCTGAGCTGTTCCGGCGCGAGCATAATATAGGTTTACGTCGGGACCACTCGCACATCTTCGCTGTCCCGAGTGGCCCCGCCTACTGTTGTAAGGAGCGCAGACGCAGCCCGGCCGCCGCAGTGGCATTTGAGATCACCTGCGAGCGAGACCCGTGTCCGCCGACCGCGCATCCACTTTACCTCGTTTCAACTGTTTTCCATGATTTTTGATGTAGTTTAACCCGTGTGTGTGGATAAAAGTTATATTGAACTGTTCGTCTTTATTTCTACCATAAAACCACACTCCCGGTTATAGTAATAATATTACTCAGATACGACCTGCAAACTTGTTACTTAATAGATAACTTGCAGAGATAAGATCTCGTCCACACGAGGATAAAAACTGATACCTCAAAATTACTTTATCATAATATGCTGATCAAAAATGATAACATATTTGTTTTATCTATTTTCAACGTAGACTTGCACATTAGTTTTAACACCACAGCAACAGGAGAACGACGCACCTATAACATCTTTTGTGTATGGAGGCCATGGTTACCTTTTACAGTCAGGAGAGCTCATTCATTGGAGAGTTCGTTGTCCTATCTCATTAATAAAACTCTAGGAAATAGCTTAACTTTGTAATAACAAGTATTTTTAGATGGGTTAAATAACCCTTAAAAGTAATAAAGATTGAAACAATTACTGTGGAAAAAAAACGACGTGATGCACTCCGGGAGTGCCGGCAGAAGTGAAAATTTGAATATTAACGTTGTGCATTTTTGATATTTTGGAATGGTTAGCGAATATTTTTGCACGATTTTCTTTAATTATCAGTACGAAAGTACTATCATTTTTGTGGTAAAACACAGTATTCATTTATTGCACTATCGTACACAAACATTAGCGCAACCACCCTGCGCCGTCTTACGAATTTTCGTACTGGTCATGTGTCCTGACGCGACTTCAGAAGTTTTTATTCCTCCAAAAAAGTTCGCAACGCTGCTTAAGAAGTTTTCACTTCAAAAATATAGTATTACAAAAACTTTACGTTTATAGACTTGATGCTGTGTTATGAGAGTAGGCATTTTTAACCTAGAGGATTGACACAGCAAAAAATTGTCGTCTTTTTTGTCACTGGCACAGACTATTGTTGAGCTTGTGGGTGAGGCCGTTTCCAGTCCAATTATTTAATTAAGAATATGAAAAGGGTTCGGAATTTTCCGATATTTATTATAATTATATCAAAACATCGTATATTCGCAATGCATCTATATCAAAAGTTCGACATGTAAAAATTTTGTATGAAAGCCAGATTAGTATTTTATTTTGATATTTATGTCTCCTATTTGCATAGTATGTGTTTACAAACAATAAATTATTTAAAAAAGATAAAATGTTTTCGTATGTTTTATTTATTTACGTGATTTAAATCAGACATTATATCAATATTTTTGACACGACCGACGCGGACGTAATTAATGCCAGCAAAATGTTTCCATTTATTAAATAAAACTCAAACTTTTAGCCTTTGCCATCAACATACGAGAAGTAGAAATGAAGTAACAAACACCAAAAAGTACTTACTTAATTACATTTTTTTAATTTAAATATACATAATAAAATACAAGACATACAAAATAAAATGTCATTGATTATATATTATACTGTCATTAAATATACATAATTCTTGTGTTCATGTGTTTATCATGATAGATGTCATGTCATTGAACTCGTTCTAGACGACTGGACCGATGTTGATGAAACTTTTTATGTGTGTTCAAGGGAATTCGAGAATGGTTTAGATTCACAATTTGGTCTACTGGAAAATGTTTTTTAATTATTTTTTTATAATAAGCAGTTGTTGATTTTGGAATGTTTCACATCGGATCCGGCAAACTGTGCTGCTGTCAAAGCATTAATGTCAAGCGATACGAAGTTTGCTGGGTCAGCTAATTTTTATATAAATAAAAATTAATGCCACTTTTCGTTGTAATTTTATAACTTAAGAATGGGCTCACCTATCCAATCTAAATGTTTACGCTTTGTTCGGACTATTTAGTAGATGGTCTATGTAAAGTTTGCATAAAATCGGTGGAGCGGTTCTTCATTTATCACATTTTTTGTAATAAATGAATTCAATAAATGGCGGATCCTTTTGTTAATAGACATTTTGCTGTCAAATTGAAACATTTTTCAGTTGTTTTCTTTTTTCTTTTGTTGTGTTATGTCATTAATGCGGTCATACACGTAGCGAAGCACGTACCGGGCCGCTAGTATTTTATAATAATTAAATTAATATTAATTGTTATTAGGTAACAGAATAAAATATTATATTGCTCTAAAGAAAAAAATAACTGTGTTTTTTTATTACAATCGCGTCCTCTATGTCACGGAACTGTGACAGCTGCATAACAGACGAATATTAGTTATTACCATTATGTTTATGCCAGCCTTGAATGTATCCGCCAGCAAATCCGGATCAATTTTATTGAATCGTTATTCTAAACTGACTTGCACTGCACTAAAACTTAGTACCAAGTGCAAAAATGTTAAGGACATTTAATTTTTACTTACTTAATTAATTATTAACTTAATTATTTTCTTTATTAAGATTCAGAAGAATAGGTACCATCCTAGCTTTTGGTTGGAAGTCAAATACTTGGTTGTTTATAGATAACTTTTCTGATTAATCTAATTCTAAGTAATCTTATAAGTAAGAACTGCTACTTATTTATAAGATTCTTTTTTGAGTATAAAGTTCTATCGACAAATTAATTTATTACATTACCAGCATGCTATGGAGTTGTCACGTCTCTACGCTACGCACACACTTCCAATAACGAGATATAATATCTTTTGGTGATATCCGTTGGGTAAGTCTTGAATCTCGATGTCATGCAAAATAAACAATAAATTATTTTATAGATTTAAATAAAAAAATCGCCCCCGGCCGGATTTGAACCTTTACCCGGCAGGATTTGAATCTTAAGCCGATGAATGCTCTAACGGATAACCATTTCAGCTATTGAGGATTCAAATCCTGTGACGTAATATTATAAATCCTTTCGTTACCGTTTACGCGGTTAGTTATGTCCTACAGATAAACAGTTCATAAAATAAATTATTTTATTGAATTCTTTGTATTTTTGTAGAACTAAATGTTAAGAACTCACTAGCCTTGTATTCAAGAGTACCAAAAGTGACACATCCGATTCCTATTTGCATGAAATCGAAATTAAAATGTTACCCTACTGGAAGGCATTAAAAACGCTATCAGTTGTACATTTAACTAAACACATAATTGAACCAGCATCCTGTCGAATATAAGGAGGACATTGTTCGTGACAACTCGCTTTGTAATCGATAAGCTGATGAAGCCAAATGTTTGTGGAGAATGACGTCACAGGACCGCCCGGCTGACTCACGGTGACGAAAACAGGAAAACTGAATGGATTATATCGCACGTTTCTGATTCGGGATTTATCTTGACATTTTACTTTTTAGTGACGTCATATTTTTAAATAAACGCACGATGTGTATATATCATATACATATAAAAATAAATCCCCATGTCCGTTGGTCTCGAACTTTGCTTTTTTGTTCTGTAAGTTATTGTCAGGGAAAGGTTTTTATGACACAAATAACGGCTGGACAGATTAGGTTGAAATTTTGTACATATCTGAACATATCTGACATACTCTAAAGTCTAAAAACATAATTTGGACCCTTTCAGGTAAGTCACCAAATTACCCAGTTTGCCGGATCGGCTAGTATCTTTTAATTTAGTTATTTGTATTTTATATGTTTAGCAATGACGACTCACAAATTAGACTGAGTTTTAAGTTGTAATAGTAAAGTTTATTAAGTTGTATGACAGAGAACAAGCTCACTGTTCCTGATGGTAAGAGACAATATTGGCCTAAAGACACCAAAGATGTTATAGGTGACTATCCTGTGGTGGTTGTATTAGTGTTAACTTTTTAATGTTTTGTAACTAATGTTATATAAGGGTTGCCTAACAGATCTTGCTGATTGACGGTAAGACCGCCTTCGCGTGTTAATAATAATAATCATCTAAAATTTTGTACTCAATGTTATAACTGTTAGTTATTAACATAATTCATCATGTTCACTTTTTATTTCTTATGGTCATCTTATTATTATTTACTAGTGACCCGCCCCAGCTTCGCATGGTTATGAAATATACATATAAACCTTCCTTTTCAATCACTTTATTTAAAAAACAGGATCAAAATCCGTTGCGTAGTTTAAAAGATTTAAGCATACAACGGGACATAGGGACAGAGGAAGCGACTTTGTTTTATACTATGTAGTGATAAAACATTTTATCGACTCTCCCTACCATGCAAGGGACTTGGCCTAAAGATATGTTTCAATACAAGACTCGTTTTAAATAAGATGTGAATGTAAACCGTAGTAGTTCAATTGGTAGTATATCGTCAACTTTAACATCAAAGATTCAAGACCCAGTTTAAGTGAGGTTTTTTCTTTTTCAAAAATTTAAAGATTAAAGTACAGAATTAGTGCTGAGGCATTTGGTTACATTACAATAACATGTAATATTGCTAAAACCTTGGTATTTTACAAAAAAAAAAACTACACAAATTTTGTGTTTTAATATTTTATTGGTGTACAGTAAATTATTCATTCATTCATTCAATATTATAATGATGGTAAAAATAAAAAGTTGAAAAAAGTTTCTATTTTTTAGTACTTCCTACATTAATCACTATTGGAAAAGAAAAGATAAAACGCAAAATATTTTCACGATATAACATTATCTTATAATTTGTTATAATAGATAACAAAATATCGGAGTTTATCACATTGATTGGGTACTTAGGTACTTTTAATAAGATCACAGGATTTTAAGAAGATTGTTTTATAGTTAGCATGAAGTCTTTTGTGTTTAAATTCAAATCAAAATCACGTGTTTGCAAAAAAATTTAATCTTCAAAAACAGCTGAAACATGTACGGCAAAGCATATAAATGTGAATGATTTTTTATAGAGACAAATCCTGAACAATTCAAGTAATTTTCTAATGTTGAATATTTCTGTAAAGTAATTTATTTATTTGACATTTCTCAGAGTTTAATTTACATAGACACGTTTTAACTTAACATATTTTAATTAACTATCGGACAATCTACCTACTAAGAAAGTTGTTAATTTAATTTATTTTTATGTGAATTTAAAAATGTATTATTGTTGATAACAAATTTAAATGCAAATTGTGTAAAATATCAGTCTTTTACATATTTTTTTCAACTTAATTTAAATTAAAACTTATTCTATTGAAGAAAAGAAGAAAACGTGGATCAACTACCAAATATTCTCTCAAGCAGACGTAATTTATTTGATAATTATATAGTTACTAGCTGACCCAGCAAACTTCGTATCGCTTGACAATAATGCTTCGATAGTAGCGCAGTCTTCCGGACCCAATATAAAGCATTCCAAAATCAATGATTACTTACAAATAAAAAAATAATTAAAAAACATTTTCCAGTGGACCAATTTGTGACTTTAAACCATTCTCAAATCTCGTTGAACACACACAAAAATTTTCATCAAAATCGCTCCAGCCGTCAAGGAAGAGTTCAGAACAAACACACGAACACAAGAAATATATATGTTAAGATATATCTCAGGCTTTAATAGACTTTTCTATGTATGATCGTTATGAAAGACGTCATATTTTTTTGCCACTTTAAAATTGTTTCGTGAAATTTGTCAAAGTTGTTTTTTGACTCTTTAATCGTTCACTTGACATTTCTCGCGTTCATTTGCCAGTCGGCTTTTGAGTAGTATTTAGATTACCTCTTATCTTCAAATCCAGTTGATTTTTTCAGTCCAAGTATTGCAGTATTTTTTTCAGTTTCTTCAGTGAAAAATTCTTCAGAGGTGCACTTTTTGAGATATGTAAAAAATGCTAAACTCGTGTCAGGATACATGACCTGATCGATTTTTTTAAAAACAGAAGGTGAGGTGTGGTAAGATCCCGCAAACGCAACGCGCTATATAGTACAGTTTTTTTGTTCTCGAACAAAATTAGCTACATGAATAATATTGTATTTTACCACATAAGTGATAGCAATTTTATACTGACATTTATAGCAAATCGTTCAAAATCATCCTGTATCCGTTCGAAAAATGCACAGTGTTACTGTTAAAGTTTTTACGTTTCCTGGTATTCCCGGAGTGTAACCTGGCGATTTTTATAATAGTGAGTCGATTTCTAGAAAATGAATGTCGAGTTAAAAGACACTGTAAAACCAAAAAGGTGTATCATTAGCGGAACTTTTTGTTAAGTTTGCTGTAGTTGAGTTTTTAAATAATGAGCTTGTTAATTCAAACTAGGGACAGCTAGTCCAGGAAAAATTCGAATTCCTGTGAACGGGTAAAAACTAGGAATGAATTCCAATAGCTTTGTCGACGGAAACGGAACTATACATGTGAGGAGAACTAAATTTTCAGGCTTACAGTATTTGCACCTAACGAACTCAATACTTTTTTATTCCGACGCTGCGCCGCTCCAGATTGCTAACGGAAAAAGTCTATTAAGAAGTGTTTTCGAGTTAGTGTCCAGTTTTAGTAAATTGTTGGCCTACTTTTGTATCAAAGTTTGCAGAAATCAAAAAAAAATATTTCTAAATATTTTTTTAATTCATAAGCTAGTAATTTGTTACTGGAATTTACAGCCTGAAATGCCTTGCCCAGACATTAAAAACTATTACAGGAACCTATATAACGAAGACTTGTGATAAAAATATTTAAGTATAATACAACAATTGCAAAAAATTAAAGATTGCTTAAACCCGCTGCTAATAATCATCATAGACAAAGAACAAATAAGTATAAATCAAATTTCCGGGACTATAAAAATTTAAAATAGGCTACTTGAAAGTAAAATTGAAAAATGTACAACTGATATAGAATTAATAAATATAGAAGATATAGAATTTAGACAGTAATTAATTTATTAATAAAAAATGTAACAGTTTAACAACGCATTAAGTAATTTCAAGACATGTATAGCAGCGCATCGCCAACAATGTGCTACACAGTTGCCCGAAAAAATAGGTTATTTAGAAAAATAAACTAGAAAAAGATTCATATACACACTAGGTACCTCTTGTACATACTATTCCTGTCGCTGTCGTCGTCAAAGCTGACTATTATTGTTTTCCTGTTTTGGGGGTAGCATATTACCTAAACTTAGTCACACAGCGCAGGTAAAGTATTTGGTATGAATATCTAACTAGTATTTCTACCTATCGGGCATTTCGTTCACTTATTTGATATCCTTTAAAAAAATCAATATCTAATAAATACTCGCGACCTTTAAATCAAGACATTATTTTTATAGACTCTGATGAAGTTTTACAAAAATCAAAGTGAAAAATTGATTCAAAAAAAAGCGTGACTAAAAATAGGAGCAAAAAAAACTTTGTAACCCTTATAACGGTTAACAATCCTACATCAAATAATATAATACATTCACATGTATGGTTAAACGGGGTGACGAATGATGAATGTAAAAAGTTAAGTAAAACAATAATCAGCGAGGCGCGGCCCCTTAACTCTCCCCTTTGTGAGGGTTAAAGGATATGGGAAACCATAAACGGCGCTTTAAATAACACTAGGCTTTATTATCGTCATAATATCAATATATCTCGAATGCAATGCGTTTTATTTACCGACGTCGAGAAAACGTGGTCCTCGATTTCTCCATCATTCCGGAACTGATTTTTATTAACTGAGTTCAAAAAAACGAGGAGGTTATCATTTTAGCCGGTATATTTTTTTATGTTTTAATTGGTATGGATGGTATCCCGGGTATGTTGATGAAAAACTTAATTATTGTATACGTAGATAATATTATACTTATTTAAATCGAAGTCAGTTTTTTGCAAATTTTTTGGGCTCTAATTTTTCCTCTACTAATATCTACAATATTCATAAATCTAATGATTTTTAAGGGTTCCCGCCAACATCCGATAATCGGTAACCGATATTCTGTTGCAGAATAATTATTAATCGCAGTAAAACTGCAAAAAACAACATTATTTCATTAGGTACCACGTCGCGATTTGATCATTCTTTTTAGAAAGATAGCAACCTCGCAATTGCCGAGGTCGTCAACCTAAGCGAAAAAATTATGCACTTTTAAGTTTAAATCAAAAATCACTACACGTCTCGTAATAAAATTAATATGGAACCAACTCGAGATCATGAAGTATCTCTCCGAAAAAGAACCATCAAAAGCAATTGCTTGTTGGCCGAGTAACCACATAACGAAAATACTAATTGAGAGTCTTCTTTTTTCGGAGTCGGTTAAAAATAGAAAGTACTAATCGCATACATACTCAATTCAATTATCTACTACTATACAACTGTTTGATTATCGATCCTACATAAGTATGACGTGGTCGGGAACCCTAACTCTTCTTCGAACTGGGACACTAAATTTACAACTTAATTTTTTATTTTAACGAACTTAGGCAGAGTAAATTTTCGTTTGTTTTTCGTTTTGTACTTACTAGGTGCATATGTCACTGATCTGTGACTAGATGGAAGAGAGATGGATAGCCGAAGTGGTGTCACCGCATTATCTCTTTCTGTTACCATAATGTCAATGCTCGCTTTTGTCTTTTTCCGATTTGGGGATAAGGGCACCCGTGCATTTGATATCCTAGTCTCAAGTTAGAAAAGCACCTTAATTATCTTTGATAATACATTAGATTTTCTATTTACCTAGAATAAATAGGAAATTCGTTTGTTTGTTAGCCTATTTATACATACTGCAATGGTCAAGCCAAACATAATTTTTTGAGCTGTGAGTAGCGACTTGTACTCAAAACTTGCACTCGCAGAAGCTCTTTCAAAAGCTTCTTTATAAGAAAGCAATCCGAGTTGACGGGAAACAATCTGTCCACTCTGCCTGACAGCTTGTAAGAGGCCACCACGGTTAAGTAGGTCACCATAAACAAGATTGTGATGGTAGAGCGCTGCGTAACAACTTGCCCGGGTATGGATCTATCGTCTTATATTTCCTGCCGCCATAACGGTTGTGCCATGCTGATCCAGAAGGTAGGGTCGTCTGTACACTTGCTCAACAGTAGCAAGACAACTATAAAATCGAAAGCGTCCATAGGCCTTCTCTCTCGTACCTTCAGGCAAGCCGTGTGCTTATTTATACATAAAAATCACCTCCTAAAACATTTAGCTATTTTTTACTGCCTAAAAACACATAAATTCTAAACATTAACAATTCTCCACAATAAATTACCAAACCTAACACAAAACACCGTTTCACCTTATGAAGTTAATGCTGAATAATTCATTATGTGTATTATGAGATTCAATCTCGCGAATTATTTATCACGTGAACCAATTTCTGCTCTCATCAATATGGAAAATGTATAAATACATTTTTGATGATCTTTACGACCGGTACGGAGAATATGATTGTTTAATTTTTAACAAAACTTATCCTATTAATATTATAAATGCGAAAGTTTGTATGTTTGTTACTTCTTCCCTAAAACTGCTTAACCGGTTTTCATGAAATTTGCCACACACATACAGGTTAACTTGGATTAACGTATATCGTAACACATATCCTTTACATTGCCTATTGCCTACACACTACATTTCCTACTAGTTCCGATCCAGAAGGTAGGGTAGCCGCTAGACTAGCACAACAGTCTTAACTCCTAACAACAGCAAGACACTTATAAAATCTATGGCATCAATAGGCCTTCTCTCTCTTACCATCAAGTAAGCTGTGTTCTTATTTATACTTAAAAATCACCCTCAAAAACATTTAGCTTTTTTTTTAAAGTCTAAAAACACTTAAATTCTAAACATTAACAATTCTGCACAATAAATTAGCCAACCTAACACAAAACACCGTTTCACCTTATGAAGTTAATGCTGAATAATTCATTATGAGATTCAATCTCGCGAATTATTTATCACCTGAACCAATTTCAGCTCTCATCAATATGGAAAATATATAAATACATTTTTGATAATCTTTACCACCGTACCACTGTGAATATAGCTATACAAAGTTTGTCAAAACTTATTTTAAGATAATTAAGCGTGATAAAACTGTAAAAACAAATTCCAACTATTTTATTAGGTACTGGCTGTTCCGGCGAATTTTGTTCCATCCGTTCAGTTTGTATGGAAAAAAATATGTAGGTATTATTTTTTCCATACCCTACCATTTTCCTGGTTTTTCTCTTCATAAGAACCTTCTTCCGACAGTAACTAACACAATAAAAAAGAATTACCCAAATTGGTCCTGTCGGAATTTATGCACTTACCAATACATTCAGCGATTCATATTTATATATTATAGATTCGGTAATTCTATTTTTTTATGTTTTTTATGTTATTAGAAGGCAAACAAGCAGACGGATTTCCTGATGGTAAGAAATCCACGCCGCCTAGAGACACCAAAGGTATTGGTGCGTTGCGAACCTAAGGCGGGGATGTTAGGCCTCGAGCAAAAGTAAGTTGACCGGCTCTCTTACCCTCCAAACCGGAACACGTTATGACGTTATGGCGGCATGAATAGGTAACGCGGTGGTACCAATCCGGGCGGATCGCTGAGAAACTCTACCACCTAGAACTAAACTTGCAAATGAATCCGAGATGATCCACATCAACTTGGCAAATGATACTGAGTTGATCCATATAAACTCTATCAACGCCCGACTAACAGTTCCCTCGTGTTGGTCCGGGCTCCTTTGTAGAATAGACCATCTGCCGTCCTGTGACAGGCAGCTCGTAAAAGGCGAGCATAGGCTTGCCGTCACTAACACCGTGACATCTGACTAGGTGACAGAGTTTGGCAGCGACTCACCCGGATTGGTACCACCGCCTTGCCTATTCCTGCCGCCATAACGGCATGACGTGTTCCAGTTCGGAGGGTAAGGTAGCCGGTAAACTTACTTTTGCTCGAGGCCTAACATCCCGGCCTCTGGTTGGCAACGCACCATTAACACCTTTGGTGTCTCTAGGCGGCGGAAATTTCTTACCATCAGGAAATCCGTCTGCTTGTTTGCCTTCCAATGTCATAAAAAAACAGTTTTGAGTCGTAGGTACTTAATTATTTGGCCAATTTTACTATTACGTAAACGTAAAATCTTTGGTTTATAGCCTTAAGAGTAATCGGTGCCAAATGTTAGAACGATTACGGCATTTGGTCCAAAGATGGTCATTTATCAGAACTGTTGGCAATCTGACGCCCGACAAATTTCGTTCTGAATTCTCAACCTGCCCTACATAAGTTGTCAAAAGGGCACTCGTTTGAATCAATTAAGGCTTTCGTCATTTTCAGATTAAATATCTTTGATATAATCTATATGCAGGGTAACTTTGAAAGACAGGCCAAATCTTTTATATAAAATTCTCTTGTCATAATGACCGTATCGTACTCCTCCGAAACGGCTTGATCTATTCTCATGAAATTTGGTGAGCATATTGAGTAGGTCTGAGAATCGACCAACATCTATTTTCATACCCCTAAGTAATAAAGGTGAATCACTGCAGTTTTTTTTTACTTAAATCAAATTTAAAAAAGTAGCAGAACGACGTCTACCGGGTCTGCTAGTTTTAATATAAGGGGGTTTTGCCAAATTGTAATAGTTACTTTTATAAACGTTCATTTCAAACCAACGTCTACAATCAAACTACGTCGTACCTAGTAAAAGTCATGACGTCATCAGCCTGCGAATGCGCCTACGGACGTTGGGAACCAGTTTGGTGCTTTGTTTACGTTAAGACCCATGCATGTTGTATTTTGCGTCGGATAAAAATAACGAAGGCTCTTCCGTATGTTCAGCGAAAGCACTAATCCAGGAGAATACCTTCCTCTCATATATTTACCGAATATCCTAAAGGCAGCACGTTTTTCTTATCATAAAAGACCTTTCTATCCTATAAAATATTAGATATTCAAATAAAAAACGTTTGAGAGCTCTTGGTAAAACACCGAATAAGAGATAGAGCGCGTCGCGGAAACTACTTAAGAATAATTTAACTTGCTTTTACAAACCGTCTGCATTAAACAAGCCTAATGTATTATGCAATTGTTTATCACAATGCCAAGTTTATTATGGAAATATATTCTCTAAATTATGTTTCACGTTTATTCATACTAGGTTACATTGTTAATTTGTTATTCTTTGTTCTAGGTAAGACTATGGCCCGCAGTTTATGTGAACCTGGTTATGTTTTCCCTGCTACACAATATGGTAAGTTTATCTTTACGCCTGTGCTGTTGATAGGTAGACAGAGCGATGGGTACTATTTTTGTACTCTACTCTCAATCAATATTAGGTAAAAACATAGATGCTATATGATTCCACGCCATTGAAAACGCAATCGTGAACTTGTTTGTTTGTTAATCTCCACTTTGTTTCTCGTGTTTTTGTATTACGTACTGCTATAGTCGTGTTCCGGACAGTGCTGTAAAATAGTCAGTTAACGTACACAAAAGTCTTAAAAGACCAGCCTCAGGTCAACGACGTCTTTGATATTATATAGGATGTGAATTTCCATAGTCAAGATATTCATCAGCGTTTTGTTACCTAGTATGTGTATAACAAATTGAAATTAATAAGCTATCCGACAGACAGGCTATGGGGTCATTAACCTCGATGCCAAAAAAAACAAAATCCCAAGTTTTGATTGACGACTCACCATTTTCATCTTATAAATAATATGGATGATAATTTTCGTCACAATAACCCGATATAATAATGCCATTAAGTAGTTTTGGTCCAATTGAATCCAGAGCCGCATTGGGAGTAGGTCACGAGGTCGTTCCGTCCCGTCGACTCCGCCCGCTCGAATCCCATATTCACAATATAATCAACATCACAACAGACATACATTTATTTTTCCTTTCTATTTGAAGATGTAACAGTTTCTTTGTGTAGTTTCAAATTATCTTATAGGGTTGACAAAACGAGTTGCACGTTATAAACTTATTTTATTTATTTATTTCGCTGTTTAAGTGACAAGTAAATGTTACTTTTATTTAAACTAGTGGTCGCCCGGTGGTCGAAAATAATAAATTTTAAATATGTTGTTGATAAGAACGCCATCTTCATTTCTCAAGACCAACTACTTTGCTTTTACACTTTTTAATGCGCCATCTGTGATCTTTTATCGTTATCATCAATGTATTTGTTTGTGTGTCAAGTGCATGGTAGTGTGGGTAATGTTTTATTTATTGATTTAATGTACTTTATAAGCATTGTTATTGAAAAACATTAGCGTTCTGTACTTCTCCTGCACATAAACTATAAGTATGTCAAACTTTATGCTTCTGCGTCCGCGCAATTTTCGTAAAAAGAAGTCTAAAGTTTTGGCATCACCTATTAATATATTGATAATACGGTAACAGAATTAATGAAATAAGAAGGTTAAGCCCGTGAAACTTTTTTATGTATAGTTACTATAACTATATTTTAAAAATGTGTAAAGATATTCCTACTACTACTAACTATTATACCAGTATAATGATTAAATTAAACACAAGCCAGTTAGTAGGAAGGAGACGTAAGTTCCAAATTAATTTTGTGACAGAGCCGTTCAGTGTGACAGAGTGTTCGTGAAAAGCTAAGGTCAAATAGGTGGATTTTAAATAATGACCTGAAATTTGGCCTTTAAAAGTCTAGAGTTCGGCGGTAACCCTGAACCATCAAAATTTAAATCCAAGCAAATTTGAAATTCAAAATTTGAACTTTGGATTGTGTGGTTAACCTATGAACATTTCTGTTTCTTATCTTATAAGCTATCACTACGTAGATGATAATGAAACACAAAACATTACTAATAAAAATATCTTGATAAGAACAATTATAAAGCTATCTTTATTATTTTCATTTGACTAAAACGCAGACAGATTTCCTAGATGTTAAATCACAAAATAATAATGAGTTTCACAGTCAGCTCCGTCAACTGATGAAGCACTAGCTGAATTTGTTTCCTTTTACCAAAAACGTTTTTTTTTAGAATTAAGTTTTTAATTATTATGTAAATAATTACCCTTTAGATTAATACTTGTTTATAGATATTTGCATTTTTTTAATCCTTTGGCAATAAGTTTATTATTATTATTAAATAATCAAATTCCACTTGTAGTACTAGATATTTTTTCTTTTTATTATAAGGTGTTTAATGCGGTTACTCCCGCGTATTACAATTATTTAGCTTTCCCCAGGGAACTCGTTTATATATTAAGCATATATATTATGTTATATATTAAGCAAAAAAGTAGCATTTTATACTCAAACCTCCTTACTGTCTCCACAAACAAAACAAATTTTACCACGACATAGCTCCGTTGTGACGTGAAAGAATGACAAACAAACAAACGCAATAACGGTGCAATATTACGAGTTGTAGTCTTTAAGTCATTAAGCCTATGGCCACAAACTGGATCTCAGCGATTGCGGGACGACGGCGAGAGCGGGGCGGGCGCGGGCGAGGCGAGCTGTGCCCAAACTCGAAGTCAGCGGTCAGATCGCTCCGCTGTCATCCAGTTCACTACAATAAGAATCTATCCGCCTTATTCCAAAACGAGGTCTAAAAATAGTACCGAGTTTAGTACCAGGTTTATTACAAAACGAGGTTTGACGTTTGTCCTTGGACTTTCTATGGTACTAAAGTTAGACCACTGCGGCCCCTAGTTTAACTTCGGTACTAACTTCAAAACGTCAAACATGGCATCGTATTTGTTTAAAAATATTTTTTAAATTTGATCGCAATAGCTAGAAATGGATGAATGCGATTGGTTTAATGGATTTCGAAGAGTTGGATGTGTACTAGCAACATAATAGACCCTGTACCCTTTGAATTAAGTGACGAAGATTTTTGCTGTAAATCTAGATTTTTAAAAGATTTGCAAATAAAATAATGGAGTTATTGTGTGAGGATTAAGTTCATGACCCACGAGGATAAGCTTAGAATCCTGAGTTGCAAGTGGTTTTCACATTATTAACTGGCTTCGTCATGTGGTAAGTGTATAAACTTTGTACCTAATCTACATTGTAAACAGTACTAACAAATTTCAATCCTTTCAGTGAGTACATACTTACTAACGTTTTTATTTTATTTGTAGATTGAAGACGATGCTGCTGCCTTACATGGTATATCCCAGTCAGTTATAAGTAAAACATACCAGAACATAGCTGTGCTTTTAGCTTGTTTATCTCATAGATTTATAAAAAATCCAGCTAGATCAGCAAGATGAGGCTATGACAAAATTTTCTCAGTTTTGCACACTCTTATTAGAGTAATAAAAAATAAGAGCTGATTGGGGTCAACCAAATATTAACTTGAAAGGATATCCATCAATTAATGTGCAGGTAATTGTGTGAAATATATTTCAAACTATTAATTCTATAACCTATATTAATAGACACAATTGTTTTGTTATTAATATTATTGGTAATAGGTGTTACATTAATAATACAATTCCGAATCCTAGTCAAACATTTGCTTAGTGCTTACCTATCAAAAATCTTGAGCTGGATTATTTATTAAAATAACCCATGCCGATAAGATGTTTCTGATGACATATCTGGATCTCAACTAGTGTCTTGCTTATTCTATGTAGCCAATTAGTCCAAGCATATATCAGTATAGAATGTAAGTTATAGTGTAGCTGGTACAGTTACTAAAAAAACTTATCCTACCAGCCTCAGCCTGGCAACAAAATATTAACTATTTCAGTGTATATTGGTAGTATGTATTTCTTGCTATCAAGAAAGCATTTACTTGTCTCTTTTTTTCGATAGTCTAAAAAATAAAAACTTAACAAATTATTATTGAAATACATTTTATTAATTCTATGTTTTGTTATGTTGATAAAGCATGATTTATGACATAACTGTTAATATTTCAGGTAGTTTGTGATGCAGACTTTAAGATGCTGAACTGTGTCACATGTACGATGTCCGGGTAGTGTTTGTGATTCTAGAATCTTCGGAAAGATTTGATTAAAACAGAGATTAAATTTGGTGCATTTTTGGCTTAATATTAGGTGACAGTTGCTATCCCTGACCCCC
>NJDD01006554.1:76556-108475 GCA_002245505.1 Calephelis nemesis | reverse complement strand
ATATTATTTTTAATTACTTACTTCAAAATAATATAATATGTAATATTATCATTTCCATTTTGTAATTTAAAAATGACTGATTATTTTTCTTTATATAGTTATAAAAACGTGGTTTGCGCAATTGTTATTTTAATTATGCAGAATAATGAAGATAATACAAAAAAATATTACATAATATGTATTTTTTTGATTTGTAATCATTGCAACACAATATTTTTAAGAACATTTGGAAAAAGGATGCATTAAGCAAGAAAACCATTTGCAAATGTAAGTAATTATAAAATAAGACTCTAACACTTGTATTTAAACATAACGAGCAATAAAGTTTCTGTCTTTTTGGCCACTTGGCACAAAGTTTAGGCAAATTGATGGGTATTTTTTTTGTATACTAAAATTTAGCATGTTTTTTAAAGAAATAATTTATCAAATATCCTATAACCTAAACATATTATAATAGAACACGTATAAGTCTGTACATGAATATTTTTTTAAAACCAATAATTCGTATTGTGTAGGATACAAAACGAGGGCCGTTGAATTTTTTATCGGTTCGTCTTCACCTTTCACGCAAAAACTAGTAAACGGATTTTAACCAAATTTTGTACAGTTGTAGCCCATAACCCGAGACACCATTTAGAATACTTTTTACTTTTACTGTACGTTCCGATTACTAACGATGAAAAGTCATCAGCTAGTAATAATATAACATAATAGATTTTTATAAGCAATGAAGTGGTCAATTATCTTGATGGTAAGAGATTTTTATAAGCAATGAAGTAGTCAATTATCTTGATGGTAAGAGAGCACCGTCGCCTACATACACAATAGATGTCACTGGTGCGTCGCTTTCTCCTAATACGATCATAGGACCTACTACCTCAGTAACATCTATCGTGTCTATAGAAAACAGTTGTCTCTTACTACCAGGAAAGCCAAAATAAGCACACTATTTTGTATCTTGTCACGTCAAACAAGTATGAAAAGGCATAATGTGCCCAAAGCAGATAACTTCAATATTTTGAGTTTAAATTTTTTTAGCGAAATGTTGCGTATCTTACCATCAGGAAATCCGTATACTTATTTTCTATCTCATTTCTCATCACATAAACAAATTTAAAAAAACATATTATTGTGTCCGAGCCAGATGACTTCGATCTTTTGAGTTTAATTTTTTTAGCGAAATGTTGCTTATCTTACCATAAGGAAAGCCGTAAGAGTATTAGCTATCTTATCACATAAAAAGTATGAAAAGACTTAATGTGGTTGAGCTCGATGACTTCCATCTTTAAACTTTTATTTTTTTTCTCTACTCAAAATCGCAACTTACAAAATAATCTCGCTCTTTATCATTGGTGTATATTCATTGTAGTATGAAGCACCGGGTTGTAATTAAATACAACAAGTTAAAAACTCATTGCAGGAACCACTTTATTATGAACCCCTGGTGTGATAATGTTGGAGCAGTTAAATTGTTATTTTACTTTTAAGTTATACAACATCCTCATTCTACGGTCTTATTACAATTTTTAGTATTTGTTACTTTTTTTTGTCTATTTAAGCGTTATATTTTCATATAGTTTTATGGTTAGCTTAGTAAGTATTCATTGATACAATATTACAAATCTTTATTATTTGTAACTTTGAATCAATTTAGATATTGGGATAGAAGTATTTTTTTATTTAATGGCAACGGCAAGCGCTTCCTGAATGGCGGCAGGAATATGATCACAGACACCATAGATGTTGTAGATGCGTCACTGTCTTGCGGCCGAGGTATTAGATTAACTGTGCAAGTCTACCGGCTACCCTACCCTCCGGGCTGGAATAACACATTGTCGTTATGGCGTTAGGATAGGTAAGGCAACACAACACTCTACCAACAGCAAAACTCCTATGTCTACAATAATTACATCTTAACATTGCTCCGTTGCGACGTCAAAGAAGAACAAACAAACATATTTCGCATTTACAACATAAGTATTGAAGTAAATATTTATATCACAAAAATCTCGTTATTATTTCAACAGTATTTTATTTATTCTCAAATATCACCGAACATTCGTTTATTTAACAACAACCTGAGTCAAGATTAGTATAAGTAAGCTTACTGAACCCAAAACTTTTTCGTCTATTTTTATCGTTTATGTATTATTTTTAAAACAGTAGGTACATACATCGCGATATGAAGATTTGTTCTAAATTACATAAATTATATAGGTATTATACTTATCCTTACTTATATGTAACTCCCAAGTTAGATATTATATTTTCCCGTGTTGGTGCGGATGTCCAGTGTAGATTGAACCAGCTACATTAATGAACAAATTGTTCGCCTTACCAAATAGGTTTCTGGCTGGCAGCTCGTAAGACCACAGGCGGCAGAGTGCTGCACGGCAACTTACCTGGGTAGGGAGCTACCACTTTTCCTATTCGTGCTACCTTAATATAAATGACTTATTGTTGTCCAGAGGGTAGGGTAAACTTGCACATTCTGCTTTACGCACATTCTGCTTTACAGACCCGGCAGGGACAGGGACTACTTCAAATGGAGTCTATAAGCCATAGATGTCTCTTTCAATCAGGAGAGTCACGTGGTTGTTCGCTGTCTTATAACAAAAATAAATTGAAATGAACTTACATACATACCTCCAGTCTCAAACTTACATACACTCATCTTTATCACATAAAAAACCCGTCAGAAATCGAACTAGAACCATCTGGATTGTTGGTTGGACACGCTAACCTCAACCATCGAGGCAGTCCAATCTAGTAACTCACAAACGTACTCAACACTCATTTTAATGATCCACACATTGTATCTAAAGTGTAACAGCGCAATGTATTTTAAGCTTGTAATTGTTTCCCATAAATAAAGTGTTTCATATCTGACACGAACATCACACCGCGAGCAGCGGTGCGCACAAAACCGCGGCGAACGCTTGTTAATAATAAACTTATAAATCAAAGGGGCGCCGCATTTACAACCTGCTAACGTTCTACCGTCCTCGGCTTGCAATAAACAGACTCTCCAACCGCGAATCACTTTATTACGAGGAACTTATTCTCATTACCATTCGATGTTATGATAAAGGAAGACACACAAGATTTGATTATATTCGTCGCCCATAAACTACTAATGCAGCAGTGTAGTGCAGTGTACTGCGCAGGTAATAAGTAGTAATAGAAGTAGACCCCCCCGTGTTGGTCCGGGCTCCTTTGTAGAATAGACCATCTGCCTTCCTGTGCCCTGTATATACTAATTTAGGCACAATCAAACACATCGTTTGACTCTTCATAAATACAAATTAGCTCAAAATATTCCGTTAGATTCTTTCTGTAACCAAATTGTTGAACTTTTGAACATATTTTTAGATACGGTTTTTCCATTGAGCTTTTTCAAATAAACTTAAACTTCTTAAAAGCCTGCATCGCATTGGCAACTGACTTGTATTGTCGTAGGTGTCAATGAGAAAGACGTAATTAATCAGCCAGAAGAGTGCTCTGCCTTATCATTATTTACCTGTTTATTTAATCAGAAAAAAAAGAAAGAAATAAAAGTACAGTAGTACTATTTAAATTATGCACTTCGGCTATATTAGTCAAGCTTCGGAAATCCGAATGTATTTTAAAGATATCTTTATATAGAGTTGGTATTACATAATTAATCAGTAAATTAAATTATTAAATTTAAATTATACTTAATTTAAAACTAAAAGTATAAAATGTAAAGCCCAAGCGCCCAATTTAAATAGAAGTACTATATTCTGCTTCAGCTCCCTACAACTTCTTAAGACTACATAAGAGCAGACACCGCATTGGCAAATGACTCTCATTGTTACAGACATCTATGAGGAGCAACGACAGCTATCCATCAGGCAGACAATTAGTGCTCTATCTGATGATCATATACCTGTTTTTTCAATAAGAAAAGAAACAAAAAAGGCCATCAGAAGATTGCTAACGAAACATTTATTGATTACGAAAAAAATATTTTTAAATTTTACAAAAATGTGACGTAGTCTATTTTTACTTTTGTATACTTTAGCGAAACTGTATTCAACTACGAAATCACGTTTGCATCCATGTTTAGCAATCATCACCTCGCGAATATAACTCTTACAACTTACACGTGTTGGTACATTTGCAATTCTAATTAACGACACTGCGTCATGTCCAAATTTACGTTTTTTAATTAGCTAAAACAAGCCATTTATTAACTACATACTAGCTGCAAATCGTGGTTTCAGTCAATCTTAAAAGAACAATCTTCCCTAATATCGAGCTTATCTAAAAAAAATTAAAATGTTTCAAATTCAACTTTCGCACGTACAGTGAGATACTTATATATAACAAGTGACAATTGGCCCTTTGTCTCTTTTCTAACAAAGAAAAAATGTGTGTTACTAAAACATTATTGTAAAAGGCTTGGGTTTTGTAAAAATGGAAAAGATTCTTAATTCGTCCATATTTTTTGTGAAGTGTTACATCCAAACTTTTTACATACATACATGAAACGATTGTGATGATAATTCTTCTTTTAAAAGCTGATTATTCTCATCATGATTCTTGCCATTTTACTGCGTTTAGATTATTAGAAATGATATAAGATTGTTCCCGTATCTTGGAAAAAACTAAATAATAAATTTTGAGGAGGTGTTTATTATTCGCAGATCAGGGATTCTAACGAATTCGTCGGTCAAAAGAGGCTTGTTTAAAGTAGAAGAGAGAGTAAAAGTTAGTTACAATCATACTTATAAATCTACAATAGAAGGTAGTTACGAACATACTTATACATCCATTAAAATCATGACCCCTTTATTAACAGTCGGGTAATATGGTGCACTCGTGACCACGAAATTAGATACATTGTAAGCAATCATCGGCGGTTATCAATAACCTTATTCTGCGGCAATCACAATTGATTTGCAAGTGTTCGATAATTGTTATAATAGCCCTATCGTTCACCGCTGATAGATTCAAATAGAAATCGAATTATCAATACCGTATTGTTTAACAAATGTGCATATTTACGGATAGAGTTAATGGAATCGGAAGGAAACACACGAATTTAGTAACTAAGTATCTTCACCATGTCCTCGAACAGGTAGGCAAAGTCACAAAAGGGCACCCACGAGCGACCACCCGAAGACACTTAAAGTCCCAAAATGCGATAGGATGCAAGCAAACCGGGCACAATTTTTTTTAATTTGAAAATTTAAGTTACCCCGAGCCGGGAATCAAACCCGGCACCTCATGAAGTCAAGTCCGAAACCTGAACTACTAGACCACACAGACGATCATGAATTTAGTGATAAATAGAAACTTACGTAGTTGATGGTGCATTGCCAATCTGAGTCGTGACTGTGAGTAAATTTACTGGATACCTACTCTCGTTATGAGACGATTTTGACCAGCAAATGTTATGATAGGAATAGGTATGGCTGGGGTACCAACCGGGTACTGGACGAATCAATCCAAAACTCTACCATCTATGGTGATAGTTTTGTGTTATTTTCGGTATATGAAGTTCTACAAATTTAAATTTAAAACATAGAACAGGCTTGCTCTAATGTGAGGAACCAGAATATATATTAAATAACTTATTTCTGCTTAATTAGTAAATTACTTAATTAAAAAAATTAAACCGATAGATGTTTTGATAGGTATGAACCTGATTTCACCGATCATGGTGAAAACCAAGTTAAGTAAAACAAAGTTCAGTGTAAAAGAGCTCCGTTATTATTTTATGTTATTATATTTTTTTTTGATTGACAGAATTTTTATCCCCATCTGATGAGAATCTATACTACACATAAAATAGTTCAATAACAAAATATTCTCAATAACTTAAATTTCTTTGATAATAAAATTGACATTATTGACACTCTTGACAATTGACTACACGTGTTTTTGCGTTAATCGCTTTTAAATTTGGCGGTTAAATCCAGACTAAGAAAAAATCAAAAACTGAACGTTTCATTTTTTCATTTTTTGGTTCAAACATTTTTGATGTAAATCCCTGATGCTGTAAAAACTAAAATCGGTTGTCTTAGGTGTTATATAAAGTGTTAATAAGATGTATAGTGGAAAAGTACCAGCATGTCATAATATGAAAGTATATATTTTTTATTCAATCCTGTTAATGCTTCGCGTTTAAGATTTTATAACTAAATTTCTTATTAAATTTCAGTAAGAACAATCATGAAAAACACAGTTTTAGTTTTATGTGTCACACGTATAGAATCTATACTTGTTACCGTTGGCATTTGGTGTAATTCCATTGTACACACACTTTTTTGAGGTAAATACAAAATATCAAAAAAGTACAAACTTTCCACTATACATACCATTACCGTTTACCTCAAAAAAGTGTGTCACACGTATATTTGTTGAGGAGTGATCTAGTTGTCCCTTTTTTAGCCTTTTTCTTGGAGCTGAATAATTATTGGTCAAACAAGAAAGAAACATTAAGTATTAAAATTCAAATGAAATCGAAGTACTAGCATACCATTTTAAAATGCACCACTCGTCGGAAAGGTGACACCTCAGCACAAGCCTCGAATGACAATTACATTTTTTTATCTAAGATGAAACTAAGGCATACATTTTAGTTCGTACATCAAAGGGTTACATCGTTAATGGTTTTTGTCTTTCGGCTTAAACAAAGAAATCGTGTTGTTGTTTTTCGAATCGTGATCCTACTAATTATAAACATCTTTTTATCCCTCAAAATTTTAGGGTATATTCAGTTGTTTTTTATGTTTATTTTTTTAACTTTAACTTACATAAGGAATAAAACATGATTAAATATAAGTATTAGATAAATTGTATTCAAGTGCATTTCTTATAAAGTAATTTTTCAAGTACGCTTAAGACTAATAAACGCATAAATTTAATGTTAAATTAGTTTATGTCTTATTATTTATATACTGAGATGAAAACAAATGTAGCCAATTACTAATTAACAATTATCCTAAAATACTTAATTGTCAAATAAATTCAGTGTTTTTATTTCTTCTCTACAGTTATCAACATTTTAAAATTTCAAATATTTGTAAAATATATCAAAACTCAGTAAAATTAAGCTCAATAATTAAGCGCAACAAAACTAACACAACTATTTCATTTGGTCCCACATAAATTTATCCTATGCATAATTTTTTTACTTATCTTGACGACCTCATCAAAGATTTATTATATGTATTATTAAGTATAACTCAAAAACTACTAGTCGAATTATGATAAAATTAATACGGGACCACCTTGCAATAATGACCTATCTTTGTTAAAAAAAGTATCAAAATCAGTTATCTATTGATGGAGTAATCGCTTAACAAACATACGGTTAAACTCAGAACCACCTTTTTTGTATTCGGTTAAAAAGCACTCCCGCACCAGACTAGCTATAATGGCCCTAAACAAAAAGAATTTTCCCCAAATGTATTTGTTCTCATTCCTTAAGTTTATTCTGTAATAGACATTGGACATAATTTGGACAGTCGGTTGGCACGCGGTCGTCCCGCTAACACAGATAAACCCATAACTGGAACATTGGCCTCGGAGTTAGTACTCAGTCGGATACCAGTCATTATACCAACATAAATTTATTAAGAGGATTGTAAGCAAAGGTATTCTAGTGAAATAGGCTTTCAAGGTAATATATATGCCGTAATATTTGGCGAAATATCATATAAATAATAAAATTGCAACACCGTCATATACATAGTCATTCTTTATGATGGAGATATAAATATTTTTTTACCCCCGTGTTCCCGAAGGAGTACATATAGAGGTAGAACACCTACGACTAATCGAAGACATTACGGTCCATAAGCAGGCACAAATCCAATCCCCGACAATCTTGTTTTTTGTTAAAAACTTGAAAAATCACTTTTTATCCGGGGATCGAAAATGGAACCTCGTGAAATCTAGTCCAACGCCGCGTTTATTTAATATTTAACTTTTAAAATTTCTTTCCTTATTTTTACATAAAAATTTAAAACATAAATTAGGTATATCTATATATATAAAAATCAATTGCTGTTCGTTAGTCTCGCTAAAATTCGAGAACGGCTGAACCGATTTCGCTAATTTTGGTTTTGAACTATTTGTTCAAGTCCAGGGAAGGTTTAAAAGATAAAAAAGGAAAAAACTTGCGAGAAAACTAAGAAAAACAACATTTTACTTTTTCCCATACAAACTGAACGGGTAGAACGAAGTTCGCTGGGATAGCTAGTTGATTGATACAAATCACTAAACATCAACAATTAGGTGTACCTTCCTCAACTAATGACCCTAACATACTCGAAACAAAGATAGTTTTTGTTTAATCACTGTAACAAAACTAGGTATAAACGTATCAAATAACAAACGTCACGTATTCATTAATTAAATTTAAAGTTGTAATTTCGCCATTACTTCTCTCTTCAATCACTAGGTTTTAAAATTATATGAATAATTAAAAGTACCTATATTGTTATTTTTGTGCATAAAATATTTAAAACTTAGTATTTATTAACATATTTATTGCACAAAATTTGCATACCAAGCATAATTAAATGTTATTAAAATAAATAAAATAAAGAAGGTACCTACGGTGTAGCAACTAAAGATATTTGAATAACAAATTTAGTACAAAACACTGACCAGTCTGTAGTTTATAATATAGGTACCTGTATTTTTTAATAAACATCTAGACAATTTAATTATTGACATAATTAAATATTTTGCGCCTAATTCTAAACACCTACAAGTTACACTTTGAGTAGGTATTAAGTGTCAAACATATAAAAAATGTACCTATTATATAATAATAACACAAACGCAGAAAATGTTAACTAACAAAATACTACCAGATGTCAATAAATCAATATTCTCTGGTACAACTATGAAAAATGTGTTTGCAAAATCTCTGTAATTAAGATTGTAACACGCGTCTGCTTGTAATCATTAAACATATTTATTATTATTTTCCTTAAATAAAATCAGTTAATTAAATTATCAAAACACATTTTTTTGTGTTGATAAAACAAAAGATAATATCATAAGATTTATAGCGATCATTTGATAACTACAGGAATATTATTAATAGATTAATTACTTCTCAGATTTATGTTTTTCGTCATAAAGTTTAAATATCAAAATCATTATTCCGACATTTGCTTACACAAATACTAGCGACCCGACACTGTTTGGAACCTTTATAAAACTCAAAATACCGATAATCCATGCCTAAATTTAAAATTACAAATTTCATATATCATGTTAACATTTACGGGCGAGTATAACATACAGTAAGATATGTGCAATCATCGTGTTTGACATCCCTTTTAATAAGTGAATTATTTGAAAAATGTTTTAATGTACTTAAATATAATCTATAAATAATGTAATCTAATAGTACTTTCATTATACTTACAGTAGTGTATAGTTTTAATTCATTACAACATGCATAAATTAGGAGGTGCAAACTTTGTAAATCTGTTTATTTTGTATTTAAACGAATGGGTTATATTTAGATATTTGGAATGACCTTGAAATACTGATTTTATTACCCTGCTGATAAATGAGATTACGTAAACTATCGGGACAATTCCGCATTACTTAAAAAGGTTTTTATGTACTCACTACAATCTATAAATAATTTAATCAAATATGCCATTTGCACAAATTAGGAATCGCAAACTTTATAAATCGCGTTTACTTTATATTTAAAATATTGAGTTATATTTTGAAATTTGTAATTACCTTAAACCATCCTGGTTTCTATATCTGCTAAATATCTATTGAAAAGTAAGTGCAAATTTAAAAATCATGATTGTGTTGCATTTAAATAAGTATGAGTATAGTCAGATTGTTGTTGTAGCATTGAACTAGTTTCGTTTCTTATCCCTGTCGATAAGCAAGATTATTTATTTGATATTTTCCATCGTCGGCGCTTGGTAGAACTTCCAAATATTCATATTTTTAAATTACCTCTAGTTTAAGTTCTAATCCTGATGATTGTGTCATAAGCGAAACTCGTAGGCTATTTATAAAATAATAAAAATAATAAATTATAAGTGATACGTAAAACAGTACAAGTGTTTCTTTATTTAAAATATGAATAAGATTATTTAAATTGACTGAAGAATTGTATTACCTAATTAAATAGTTTCAACTGTCCATCAACAAAACATAAAATTAAGTAGGCAAATGCCTCAGTTAAAATGAAAAGAGATTAAAGATATCCTAAAAATGCTGTAATTAAGAATGAATGTAATAAAACTCGCAAATATAATCTATATACAAATTAATGAAATTTAATATACATAAAATTAGTTAGTGCAAACTCTTAAATTCATAATTACTCGGTTTACAAGTATGAGCTATATTTTTATATTTGCAACAACCTTGGAACGCGCTTGTTTTATATTCCTTCTGATAAGTGAGATTACGTAAATTATCCGAACAATTGCGTATTACTACAAAAAAGTTTTAATTGTTGTTTTTGCATAATTTTATGTCTACCGTATTATGTACTTTTATCGTCAATTACGAAATTACTGATAAAATATTCTAGTATTTTCTTGCTTGGTGTTCCGGTCTGAAGAGTAAGGGTGTCAGTGTTTCCAGTGAATTTAGTATTTTGCTGGAATCTTATTTTTTTAGTTTTAATTTATTTTGACTTAATTTTGTCAAGAGCTTGTAAATATAACTTACAACAGTTATCAGTCTATCATATAAATTCCATATTTTATGAGCAGTAAACTGCAAAAAAACCGATGTCGATAGGGCTGCTTCGAAAATGTACTCTTTGAAAAAAAAAACTATTTCTAAAATCATTTCAGAAATTATAGAGAAATTGAATATACAAAAAAAAATAGGAGTCGAGCAATATTATAACCTCTTCCTTTTTTCGAAGTCGAAAAACACATTAAAATTTGTCTGACAGCTTAGATATTATAAAATAAAAAATATTACTTTGCCCTCTTAATTTTGGGATTTAATTATTTGCGTTCTTTAGATTTCAATAATGTGAAATTTAATTCAAATTCGAAGTTACCAATTAATAATAATATTACCTACGCGTTATTCCATGATACTGTAATTTTAACCTATAAAAGACACATTTTTCCTGTCGATATTAATGAAACAAAGTTATTTTCATTTTAAGATACCTATATATTCAAAAATAAATTGGAAAACAGTTACTTAAACTTATGGAAATGCTTAATTTAGCAGCCCCATGTTTTTGCCGCCCCGGACAATTGCCCGGTTTGCCCCTCTCTAGATCGAGCTCTGACTTTTCTCAGAAAAGCAGTATCCGATATCGAATTTAATTACTACTTCATTACTTTCCCGAATTTCAAGAGTACAAGTACACATAGTAGGTAATTATTCGATAAAGAACGTATTGTCACTTCGGAATATCATTGCAAAAGGCGCATTTACTCACAGTAATCACTAAATTGTAAATGGATGTATCTCGTACATTCACGTGTTTTAAATTATATACGCTCTAAATAAACACTTGACTGCGTTCTCGTGTTACACTTATATGGTTAGATTTATTAGGTATCGTGTTTGTGCCTGGGAGAAACTAATTCTATAGATTCCAGATGTTTTGTATTAATTTGCATTTAAACACGTTTGTGATCGCTCTATCTAAAACTGTATTTATTCTGAGCACTATTTTGTAAATGTAATGTAGTTGAAACTTATTGTAACCGACTCGAATAAAGGAGGAGGTACTCAATTCAACTGCATAATTTTCTGTATGTTTTATGCGATTACTCGGCCAAAAGCCAACCGATTTTTATGATTCTTATTTAGGATGATGGGTTATGATTCTAAACTGCTCCAATATTAGTTTTTTCATGATCGAATTAGTGGTTTTCGAGTTACACTTATTAGTTTATATTTATTTCACTTGAGTGTAACTCAAAAACGACTATTAGAATATTGATAATTTTTTTGTGGGGATTTCGAAAAAAACTATTTAATCGCGACGACCCAATGAAATAGTTGGGATTATTTTTTGCAGTTTTACTGCGCTTATTGCAATAACCGTTAACTTAAATCTTAACTGAATATGAAAAGGAGGTAGAAAATGTATGCCTGCGCCTGTTGTATCGTTTAGACGGCGCAGGGCGCTTGCGCGAATGTTCCTGTTGTCATGTTTGTGTACGATATACCAATAAATGAATATTGTTTTCTACCACATAAATGATAGTACTTTCATACTGATAATTAAAGCAATTCGTGCAAAAGTATCCATTCCAAAATATCAAAAACGCACAGCGTTAATATTCAAGTTTTCACTTCTGGCGGCACTGCTGACTGCCGGAGTGCAACCTGTCGTTTTTTTCGTAAGTATAGACTTAAAAGTAACACCCGCTTTCATCAATTAATTTATATACTGTCTAAATAAATGAACAAAATTACTCTATTATATCACCACTGTAGCAAAAATAGGTTGTTTAAAGTTGAAATAATTAAAATGCTTTTAGGTACCAACTACCATTGTTCATAAATATTTAATATTTATAGTAACTAAATCGACACTACGCTATCGCAGGAACTAATTGCTTCAATTATAAAATCCATTAACCATTCATTTGATTAAGAAATTGTAATTTAATTAATGTGAGACGATTAATATAATTTAAGCATTTTATTTAACGTGCTAAATACAATTTAATTTGCTAATTAAATACTGTACCTCTCGGTACGACATAATTCACCTTCAATCCACATATTTATGTCGAATTTTAACTCAAAAGTTATAATAGATTATATTATCATACCGGATTGGATAAGTGCCCGGTTGGCAATAGGCTTGCCACCTATCACATGTGGGACTTAGTGTCTTCGCCTAGTCGTGGGTGCCCTAGTTGTGCCTCTGCCTATTCCTTCGGAGATATTTCTGCGTGCGAGCGTGAAGATACTAACTTACTTGCTTCCTTTAAACCGACTTAAATTTTAATTCGCCTAAGTTAACAATTAAATATATTTTAATTTTAAAAGTTGATTGCCGTAAAATATTACAATTTTACACCTTTACAATTTTCTTACTTTGGAATAATCAATTCGTAGTATGATAGAGAAAATCTACTATTTCCTACATTACTCGCATAACAATTAACTTCTTCGGTCCTGTAACGTGATCGACACATTCATTACTATTTTAATACACAAATGCCAGTTTTGGCTTTAATATTGGTATGTCAACATACCTAGGTTAGTTAATACCTAAGGTTCGCAGCTAGGTACCATCCACTTTGTATAACGGGTTTGGCGTGAATATATGCATGTGTGTCCTTTTTTCGGTTTTCATTTTAAAAAACGAAAAGAAACCGAAATGTTTGAACACTGAAGTTCCATAAAAGGAACAAGTTCTAAGGATTGTAGAAAATGTATGAAAAACGCCGCGATATTACCACTATTTTCTTTTTCTTTCGGAACTTCCACGAATAAACTGAATCCGAACAATTCCCTGGAGGTTTTCCGGACTGCGATCCCACGTTAATTTTGCCACCTCACTTTGAATCAGGAAACTGGACAGAGTTTTTTGGATATAAAATTTATGTTGTCTATAGTGTAGAGTAATTTTGTTAATACTGTTAATTAACTAGCTGCTACCCGCGGTCTTGCCCGAGTATAATATTTAGCTTTTCTCAGGAATTAGTTGAAATATAAGAATGCAACAATCTATAAGATTTTATATTTTCAATGCTGAATTTCATTAAAATCGTTCCAGCCTATTTGGCATTAAGATAATACATACGTAGTACGTTACTACAAATATTGACACAGTCGCATTTATAGTACTAGGGATTAAGACTTAACGTACGAAAGAAACGTTAATAAAATTCATCATTTGATATCACTTGGCACGCGGCTAGTGACAGTTATGGTAAAATATTTTGTTAGATGAAGATAGAGAAGACGAAAGAATGTCAACGAAACCCAATCTCTTATAATGTTTTCAGAAGGCAAACAGACATAGGTACATGGTTTCTCCAATGGTAGGAAAAACCATGTTGCCTATACATATCAAAGTTGGTAAAGGAACATTTTTAACCTGAAGTTGCGATGTTGACCCTCCAGTGGGTTGTCAACCATTGTCATTGGCAATTAATTAATGAAAGTAAAATCAATTAAACAAAGAAAAAGTTTATATCTATATAATAAAAGTTTGATAACTCGGTTTCGCTACGTGACATTAATCCATTTACCCGGACCGAAGTATAAAAACTGTGTATATATAAAAACACTTTAATCAATAAATTTTCCCAAATATAAATTCATAAAGTGCTCTATTAACAGTCTAAATCATCACAGCAAGTTAAACAATAATCACGCAATCGCGATTAAAAAGTTATAAATCGAAAACCGAATTAATCACGAGCAAATTCGTTTATATCGCAATTTCACACCACTTATCTATCGTCACTTAACGGCGTCACAACACAAGTAATCTATGGTTTGGTGTCTATGGTTATACAAAGGGGGCCAACCCTCGACGTTCAAGGTCATAGGGGTGCCCACAACCTCGCGTTTTATTTATATACGGCGGCCATTTTAAATTACACCAGTATACAATTGTTGTATATTTACCGTGTGAAATTAGGCGTCCATCCGTTTTACTTACATTGTTTTCAATTACTCTGTAACTTCTCAATTTGGTTTTTGTAAAAGATTTCTTCGCTTTGTTAGTTTCAAATTATAGCCTTATTATCACGTACAACGTGTTATAGTTTGTATCCATAATCATGTAAAAATAGTACAAGGATATTAAGGATTTGATAAATTCATTAAACTATAGTTATTGTGTAAAAGCTATACAAGTTATGTATTATAAAAGCTCTAAGCTTAAGTATGGAAATACTTGTGGAATTTAGGAAGAAACCATCAGGTTTGTTGCATGAATTTTGCAGATATAAGGTCCGATTGTTTATACATTGATACTTATACAAAAAACAAAAGAAAACACTCTTTGCAATACTCATGACTAAGTAGGTACCAAGTCTTAAAGCGTAATAGATTTGGAACATATAAAACAACTAGCTGAACTAGCAGACGTAGTTTTGCTACATTTTTAATGTGATTTTAGTAAAAAAATTGGAGTGAGTCACTCTTGTCACTTATTGGTATGAAAAATAGATGTTGGTCGATTCTCAGACCTACTCAATGTGCTCACAAAATTTTACGAAAATCAGTAGAGCCGCTTCGGTGGAGTTTAAACACGCACATCGTTACACAAGAATTAAATATATATATATATATAAGATTTAGTGTTCATTTGGTGCAGCTTTAACTAATTTTAATAAAAAATGTCTTTTACAATGTAGCATTCTGTATACTATAAGCATAAGTACAATACATAATTCGCTGTTTAAACCAGTTAAACCACTTCATAAAGCCACTATTAGGTTTAAACTACTGTCTAATATCGGCTGCACTTGCGATGTTTTACATATTGAGCGTATAGATATTTATAGATTCCCAAACCGCCTGCTTCTGGCAACTTGGAAACTGTCAATTTGTTTAAATTTCATTTGTATTTCGAAAGTCGGTGTTACAAACTTTCTTTTATGTCGGCCTACTTTAGGTTTTATCTGTGTTAATTGATCATAAGTCATTATAAAGACCGCCGCTAGTTTGAAGATATATTGAGTAGGTACAATTATGTGGAAATTAATCTCTTTCGTAACTCTTTTCACAAACAAGCCGATCTCAAAAGCTTTTGGTAGGTCTTAGACCCTAAACAACATTTTATTTCTTTACCTTTTAGCTTTTAAATTATGTTTTATTTAACGTCATCCGTTTAGTTTATTTATTAATTAAATGTTAATCTAACTTTATGAAGACATAATAGCAATTCTCACAAAATATTAAGATTGGACAATATCACGTCAGATAGGAATCAAACCTCTGGCAAAAGAATCTTAAATCAAATAGAAACATGATGTGTTTCATCAAAATTTGATAAGTTGCAGGAATGACAAGGAACAGTATAAGATTGTAAAAGACTACTGTTTAATTACATGTGTAGCTGAGTAAGTATATGATATGATATTTCATAAAACTGCTAGTAATATTTTTTATTTTACAAAAATGTAAAAGAAAGGTAATACAAGCAGCTTATCTTATCGTAAGATTAGTTCAGGTAATTATCTAAGTCGAAGAATAGATTCATGTAATGCTGAAGTAGTGCGCATATTTCTATTGCTATTTTAACTCCAAATTAAGGCCGCCTTCGGCTGGTAAATATTGAAATGTTTAAGTGTTTAGCCAATCCGGCGCCCCTATGATATAGTTATATGACTTTGAATTCGTTTATTCGGTGATATTTATGAGATATGTATATTCCAACAGCTACTAAAACATATTTAGGTATAACTACTTCTCTAAGGTTCCTGTTAAGAACAACTACAAATATATTTTAAGTTTATTTTCTTCACTACAAAGTATAAAACAAAGTCGTTTCCTGTGTCCCTATGTCCCTTTGTATGCTTAAATCTTTCAAACTACGCAACGGATTTTGATGCGGTTTTTTTGAATTGATAAAGTGATTAAAGAGTAGTTAAGAAAAGAAAAGTATATCATAAACGTGCGAATCCGGGGCGGGCCGCTAGTAAATAATATAATGAAAACGAAAATCGAAACCTGCCTATACTTAATTACATATTTTTAAAGTGTATAAGTGCTCAGTTTGTACTTAAAATATATTATAGACAAGCTGGGACAATGCCAATCGCTATTCAAAACATTTTATTTGAAGTTAATAAATACATTTGTACGCGAATCGACATCCTAAAGTCCAAACTAGTGCCGCCTTTGGCTAACTTGTAATGGTTAACTATTTAAACTCTGGATAAATATCTATTGTAATAAAATAATATTCCATTACATTGATGAAATATTAGAAGTTAAATAGTTACCTCTATAATATAGTGTGCAAGAGGGTAATAACAACTGTAACGATAAGTCAAGTCATATAAATCGAGACTCCAAACTAATGCCGCCTTCGTCCATCACGTAGGTACTTTATTTACGCATTTGATTTTAAACGAAAATTGATTACAATTTTATCGATTTAATGCTTTCTATTATCAACTATCGTCGCCAACTCATATTAGATTTATCTATTAATAACGCCCACACGGTGATAGAGTTCGATCTTCGACTGGGGCAAGCATTTGTGTGATGACCGTAGAGGTCTGTATTTCTGAATGTGTGTTATATTTGTGTATTTATTTAGTCTTTTATGCATTTCTATGCAACGCAGTCGTTGCTTAACACTTATCACAAGGGTATAATTTGATAATTAGGAATTTAGATCATTTCGTGTAATTAAATTTATCTTTACATTTATTTATCTTTTGCTTTGTCTACAATGTAATAATACATAATTTACCACTACTCTAGCATACATCATTTATATAGATATGCACCCGTATTTATAAGACTTTTTATGTGAGAGATCAGCGAACGATCACGTGACTCTCGTGATAGTGAGAGAAAACCGTGGCTATAGGACTATGGACACCAAAGATGTTACAGGTGTGTAGTTTCCAATGGATTGAATATTAAGACTATTTAGCAAATCTACCGGCTACCTTAACGTCAGAACCGGACCATGACTGAGTCAGTATGACAGCAGGGAGAAGGTAAGCTGCTGGATCCCTACCACTGCAAGTTACTGCACAGCACTCTTCTACCAGTGGATTCTGTATGTTATTACTATTTAAAATAAATGTGGTTATGCAAATACGCATTAGTTAGTGCAGCATGTCGTCCTTCATAGAGACTCCAAACTAAGGCCGCCTCTGCCAATGTTATAAGTACCTATACATTATTATATACGTGCGTTTCGCTTCAACGAACGACTTTTATTACCGTTTTCCTCGAACGGATGATTCGTATTGTTTTACGATTCTTGCCGATTTATGTTATCAGCTTAAATATGCGACTAGTTTATAAATAGACCGAAATAACCTTGCCAATCCGGAATTTGGTTACATTACTGTGTAGAAATCCATGTTGATTTACTTCCTTCTAAAATTAATATTCACGATGTCACTTCTTGAAATAAGTATCTTCACACCCGTATTCCCGAAGATGTAGGCAGAGATACAAACAAGGCATCCACGATTAGCCGAAGGCACATAGTCCCACAATGTGAAAGGTGTATAAATGAAAAAGAAAGTACAAGTTCACTACATAGTAGAGTTTCGTACCCACTCACCACCTAACCTACTCCTGCGGCCATAACGTCAGTGGAGGATAAAGTAAGATGGCCTAACATTCGGGACTTAGGTTGGCAACGCACCATTACCACCGTTGGTGTCTCTAGGCGGTGTAAATTTCTTACCATCAGGATATCTGTCTACTTGTTTGCCTTCCAATATCGTAAAAAAATAACTTTGAAATTTCAAATAATACTTAAAAATAATAACTTTCCTTTTAACTAACTGATATTAGGTAATAACTATTTTAATAATACCATATACATAACAAAAGTCGGATTCCTTTGTAACTACTATACCGTTAAATGAATTATACAAAATTACCTGTCAAAAGCTAAAAAAGTGATGGAAGCAATCCAAGTAAAGAGGGTAATGTTCGGTAAACCAACAAAAAACTATCATAGAAAAACCCGAACGGTGCCATGTCTCTTCAATCTGCGAACGTTGACCCGGGAACACGATCTTTGACTCTACGAATCGCGGATGCAAAAAATTTACATGAGTTTCCATAAAAAGTGACGGAGAAATACATCACTGAACTGGTTTCTTTGTAAACAAATCAACTTGCAAAGCTTAGATCCTTATTCATTATGCGTTATTTTTGACCAACTACAGCAAAAAGAAGGTTATAATTCAACTTTGCGATTACTATTCCCATAACCGTCCGAGATTGGTGATTCTTTTTCAGATATGTCATGATATTTTTATCATGATCCTAATGGTGTTTGAGTTCAGCGAACATTAAAATTTTTGTTTATGTGGGACCATTTCGGAATCAATAACTATATTTTCATAAATAATTTAATTAAAATTCAAAAAACCCAGGATGCAAGAACTTAATTTCCCTTTAAAAGTACAAAATATCTGAGTACTTATATTTGCAGACTTTCTGTTAATGTCCCCACTTTCACCCCCCACAACTTTTAAACGACTCAACCAATTTTCATCAAACATGTCTAAGAACACTCGCACCTGAACTACCTTGAATACAAAAAAAATTGAAATCATTGCATCCGATCGGGAGTTATGATGCCACAAACAGACAGACAGAAATTTGACGTGTCTGTCAAATTTATTACACCCCTCTCAGTTGTTTCTGCATTTTAGTCTGAAATTTTTTTCAACTGTCTGGTGCTAATCAAAGTTACCCGTTATGTGTGTGCCAAATTTCATAAAAATCGGTGCAGCAGTTTTTGCGTGAACGAGTAACAAACAAATTACAAACTTTCACATTTACGATATTAGTATGATTACTGTTTATTGTGCACAAAATACAAAGAAAACTAAAACACATTAAAAATAACGTTTCTACTTAAAAACAATTAACCAACTCAATACAACAAATTTTAATCCAAAATGGGTTTGAAGATTATAAAAATACGGTTAGTTAACAATAATTTGTATGAATTTGGTACAATGAGATATAAAACGTATAAAAAGATTGTACATTTATTAACTATTTATACAATGAAATAAAAACGTATACTAATTTGCATGTAATAAGTATAACAAATTATTTCTGAGAATAAAAAACAATGTTCATTTCATAATTATTTGCATTCATCTATGTATATACGTGACGCCAAAACTTTGGACCCCTTTTTACGAAAATTGCGCGGACGTAGAAGCATAAAATTTGGCACACTTATAGCTTATGTGTAGAAGAAGTACAGAACGCTAATATTTTTTAATAGTAATGCTTATAAAGCACACTAAATCAATGAATAAAACATCACCACACTACCATGCATTTGACACACACAAACAAATATTTTGATGATAACGCAAAAAAATCACAGATGGCACATTAAAAAGTTCAACAAACAAAGTAGTTGGTATTAAGTAATGAAGATGGCGTTCTTATCAACAAGATATTAAAATTTATAATGGTCGAGTTTCGACCAATGGGCGACCACTAGTTAATAATTAGTTTTTATAAAAAAAAACGAAGAACCTTGTGAAATAAAGTCTTAAAATCATAAAGTAGGATCCGAAACGGGAAGCGGATTGTTGTTAAAGTCAAGGTTAACAAACTGACAGTGTTTATTGACTGTACATAAACTAGTAGTCAAACTTAACTTGTTGCTAATGTTTTTTAAACTTTGTTGTAAATATTTTTGAGTAGTTGTAATTTTAGGTATAAGGGGTGTTTAAATTTTTTTTGTCTGTGGTACCATACATTTTGAACAGATGGAACGATTTTGATTCGGATTTTTGTTTTAATGAGTTATTGTGATAGTTAGTTGTTAGCTGCATTATACTTAGGGGTTATTAAAAATTTTATGTTTCCTTAATTAGCAATCTTAAATCCTAGCCTCAATTAGTCCTAAATATTTACACAAATGTTTTTTTTGAAAATGTCTAAAAACTCCTTTTCACACAATCGTTTAACAGATAGACGCTTTCAAAATAACAAAATGTGCCCCCAACGATAATACCGAGAAAACATAGGTTTTTTGCAAGTGAAAAGTTATAGTGATATTTTGTCACATCCGGTTAATTATTACTGACATGATATATCTCTAATCTATGCTTGTTATTACCAAAAACTATAATTTACTGATCAACAAAGGCGTCCGAAACGCACTTAGCCAATTTATATTAATTACTTATACGATTTCAAGGCGTATTTAATTGAATACTTGTCGGTAATAACGCACTAAAAACTAGACATGAATAATTTAGTTTTTATTCAATTGTAATTCTAGCTACGGTGATAAATACTCACGCTTCATCGGCTATTCAATTATGACCATATCCAGACAAATATTGCTTTTTCAAGCGAATTATCGAGCTTCGGGCCTTTTTGCACGCATAGAATAACTTCAGGGTGGTTGTAAAGTTGAAATCTATATTCGTGGAAAAATTTTTAACGTTTTCTTGTTGATGTCACAATATTTTTTTATTTTAGTTGAAACAAGCAGCTCCTTTGCTTATCTTCTTTTCTGAAAAAAATGATGCTTTAAAATTACCTATTATCTTTTTCTTACTCTAATTTTTGTATCACAAATTTAACCGCTGTTAAATGAAAAAAAACACACACGGGATTTGATAATTCTTTTTTCAAAATTGTTACATCTATATCCGACTAGTAGTTGTTGAGTTATGCTTTATACATAAATATTCATGTACCTACCTCGACGTCATCGCGTCACCTGAGTGGAGGCCGCCAAAAAACATTCAATTGGGCTAATGGTCTAAGATCCAAACCTAAGTCAATCTGCACCGAGCTGATAGTAGGATGAAACATATTAAATAATAAATTTAGAATGTTAGAAAAAGAGTTGCTTAAAAAAATCCTGAGCACCTTTTTTATTAAAAACATTTTTTTCCCAACCGTATAAGACGAATAAAATGTGCAGAAGTTACCTGTTAGTTACCGGGGTTGCCAGGTGCAATTAATTATTATATCGGTGCCAGTTGCTTTCAATTGACTGGATAATAGAAAAAAATCAAAGTAGCCGTAGGGCCTATTTGATTGCAAACACGTTAGCATAGTACACAAAAAAAACTAAAAAAGCAATATTCTGTCCAAGTTGTTTTTAAGGTAAACCATTTTCAATGTGATTTTTGATACACATTTTTTTTTTATTCTGTTAACAGCTCTTTGTAGGTCGATTAAGTTCGGATCTTACACTATAAGTTGCCAAAAATAATAAAGTAAATTGAAGTAATAAAATACTATAAATATTCATCCTATTAATAAAATTTATATTCCACCGTTTTCCTTATTTTACATCACTCTTCACCTACCTATTTCTTACGTAAGGTCATTGGCACTAGTTTTTACGAAGTCATAGCGTTTTTTGTCTTCCGCGATTTTATTTGCCACTATTGTGGCATACTTGATAATACAAAAAGCAAAGACTTATTGATTTAAAATAACTTTAAAATTTGGAAAAATATAAACACGCTACTTTCTTTCGCCAGAAGAAAGAAATGGTGTGATTTTTTTTTCATACAAATATTTTACGATTTAACCTTTTCAACTATATAAGCTTGCCTGTTTCTTACAAACAAGCATAGGTTACTAACAAAATACAACATAACATACAATTACAAGGCATATAATATTTCTGATACACAGAATCGGGTATCGCTATAACGATAACGATGATGGGCGTTATACTCAAAAATAGTTTTTTTTTTCATTGACCTATGTCTATCATAAATTCAAGAGTCACATAGGCATTGGGCATCAAATGTTAACTCCATAAAGATTAAGTAAATATGTATTTGTAGCCGAAAAATAATTTATCATTTTAACCGACTGAACTAAGGATATTCTCAATATTTTTAATTACCCTTTTAATTAATTCCAAAGTATTTTTACTAGATAGGCCAATTAATAAGTCTTATAATTTAAACGTACTTTTATCTATTAAATTTGTTATTTTTTAATAGTTAAAAATAAAATCCAGATAGCTTAACAAGATTAATTAAAAGTCACAATATATTTATGCATCAAGCATTGTGCTACAATGTAAATGTGAATATAATTTGCTTATTTTCAAAACATAATATTACGTAAATACGTTTCTGCGACCGAACTTAGTAATTAACATAAAAGTCGCTATCAACGTAAGCTTCAAGGATTGCTCGATGACGCAAACATCAATAATGTGTAATTATCATAAACAATTAGTATTTAACCCTGTCTGGACTACCTTCATAACTATTCATTTAAATTTGTCTAAAGAAAAAAGTTGTTCTTTTCGTAACATAGGGCAGGACTGCTCTTTAAAGCTCTCTTATAGTGCAGATAGTCATTGATTTTTTCTCATATCAGACTTCATCTTCCAGAGGGCTGATTCCGCATCTTTTTTGTGATGATTAATGGGTTAAGTGTACATTAAATAGCTGTCAAATGACGTGTTATATATTTGCTATCTCATGTGACCAATAGAAATACAACGGAGATAGCAAATACGAAATACGTCATTAGACATCTACTTGATGTACACTTTACCTAGTAATCATCTCTAAAAAGATACTGAATAGTCCAGCTGATCTTGCATCGGGTGCCAAACATAATCGCTTAGATACGTGCTTAGTCTAGACCCCAAAACCCAGTGCTAGTTCCAGATCTTAAAAAATACTAATCAACTGGCTTCTTAATAAGCAGCCTTACAGATGCGAGTTTCGGTTTCGAATCACCTCACCCAGATTGATACCGACTGATGTCATTACTCGCAACTGTCGTGTTACGTGTAGATTAGCCAATTTACTAACTTTCAAGAGGCTCAGAAATTAACAACGGTCCTTTTCCAGTCTCTAACCTCTCTAAGATACTTTCTAGAAAATCCTTTTTTGCTAGTTACCTTTTATAGCTTCAAATTCTATAAAAAAACATCTTAACTGCACTCCCAGTAGCTTCCAACCAATGTTTAAAATCGTATCCTGCATCACTTCCTGGCCAAACCAAAGGTTTTTTAGCTAGATTGCTTATCTCATAAAAAACTTGATAAAAAATTTATGAAGTTTGTTGTTATTGTATATTCTTATATAGAATTATTATATATTTCCCCGTGTTGGTCCGGGCTTCTTTGTAGAATAGACCATCTGCCTTCCTTGCCAGGCAGCTCGTAAAAGGCGAGCAAAGGCTCACCGTCACTAACACCGTGAATTCTGACTAGGTGGTAGAGTTTAGCAGCGACTCGCCCGGATTGGTACCACCGCCTTACCTATTCCTGTCGCCATAACGTCATGACGTGTTCCGGTTCGGAGGGTAAGGTAGCCGGTAAACTTACTTTGGCTCGAGGCCTAACATCCCGGCCCCAGGTTGGCAACGCACCATTACCACCTTTGGTGTCTCTAGGCGGCGTAAATTTCTTACCATCAGGAAATCCGTCTGCTTGTTTGCCTTCCAATATCATAAAAAAAAAAATATTTAAAATCAGTCCATATCTGACAGATGTGGGATAAGGCAGGCTTAGGTTAACCATATTAATCCGATATTCGCCATTTGATTAATACATTGAAATAAATCTTTTTTTATTAGTGTTAAAGGTTATAAACTCATTTAAAAAATTCGTGCCTTAGTAGCATTATATTTTAATTAAGATTAACACCTAATTTAGATTCGAAATGTCTTGATATTTGTGTTTCGAAGATTTCCCAGAACTAAATTAATATGTTTTACTGGGAATTAAACTTATTCAAATTCTTGTTTACTTCCTAGGCACGTTAGTTGAAACTCGAGGTACTGTACATGTCATTTAACGCATTTTACATGTGCGAAATTAGTAGTTAAGTTATTTATCTCTTCCTCCAGCTTTCTATCCTTACACAAAAGTTTTAAACATCTTTCCGCTTTCCTTATGACTTAAAAGGACTAATTATCACGTTCGAATTTATATGTCACTAGCGGCCCGCCCCTGCTTCGCACGGGTATAAAATATACCTACATATAAAACTTCCTCTTTAATCACTTTATCTATTAAAAAACCGCATCAAAATCCGATGCGTAGTTTTAAAGATTTAAGCATACAAAGGGACTTAGGGACAGAGGAAGCGACTTTGTTCTATAGTTTATACTATGTAGTGATTAGCTGCCTGTTCCGACTTAGCGCGAATGGAATTTTTTTTTATCAATCTTGTCAATTTATGACCAAAAAATTTCCTATCTTTCAAGTTGGATCAAACTGCACACGGTGTGCAAATTTGATTGAATTCGGTTTGTAATTTAGGAGTCTGTCGCGGACAAACAACGTAACACATAATTTATTTTTTTTAAGATACTTTTAATTAAAAATGTTCATCCTTTTTAAAAATGTAAATACTCAAAATATTAGACGTAAATGTAGGTACATAAAAATTAATTCCTATTTTCCTAAGTCATCGCATGACGCCTGAACAGTTGAACCAATACCGTTAATTCTTTTGCTGTTGTTACAGAGAAGTTATTACAGAGAGATGTTTTTTATGAAGTGAAAAACCGGGTAAATTTGCAGGAAAAATGGGAAAAGCAATACTTTTTTTTCATTCAAATTGTTAGAAGCTGTTAATGTCAAATTTTACGAAGTTCGCTTGGTCCAAATCCATTAGTGATCGAAGTTGAATGAAACAGTGTTTTTCCTCGACGGTAGGCTGAGGCACAACCAGAGCACCCAACTAGCCGAAGACAATAAGTCCTACAATGTGATCGGTGGCAAGCCTATCGCCAACCGGGCACATATCCAATACCAAGCAATGTCATTTTTATTAGAAAATTGAAAATGCACATTTATTTTTAATTTAACAAGAAACATTACGTACGAAACAGATAAAAGTTAAATTGCAACCTCAAAAAGCTAGTAATTTTAGAACTATAAAGTCCTGTTTAAGTTCCAAGCCTGATCCTGACGTTCGCGGCCTTCCAATTTCCGCTACATAATTTTATATCCGTTATCGTCATCCTGCAATTAGTGCTTGTTATTTCTTCCTGTTAGTCTTTATCCAGGTTTTCATACGAATTGGTTTATGATTATTAAAAAAATTACCTGTTAGATATGTATCTACCTATATATACCTGTCTATTTCATTAAAATCGGTTCAGCGGCTTAGCTGTGAAAGAATAAGAGAAAGGCAGACAGATTTTTCTAGTTTCTACTTTTACATTTATGATATTAATGTGAACATATTTTATAAAATTTTAAATATATAGGGTTATTTAAAGACCCGAGATTAACTATAAAGTACTTTTTTAAATTCTACGCGAAGAACGCGCGGATAAACAACTCGTAGACTATAAGTGTTTGATAATATTTCTGAAACTATTTGTTTAATATAAATACCGGATCTCCTTGAACGAGAACACATAACCTACTTTTAAAATTTGTTAATGGCTAGTTACTAACCATGAAAATAGATATCTAACAAAAGATTTATAGCAAGACGAAAAAAACATTCAGTTACTCTGAGAAAATAATATTTTATCACCTTGAACCTTAGATACATATTGTATAGTGCGACTAACTTTTGTATTGAGTAGTTTAAATCGGAACCGAATCGCTATTTTATAAAATGTCATTCAGCTGTCAGTTTCTGAAGTATGAGCGCCAAAAATGAAATTTCCACAACTTTATTTATTTACTAGCTGTTGCTTGCGGCGATGCCCGTGTACTTAATCGTCCTACAGGATCATTTTTCGGGATAAAAAGTATACTATGTGTAATTAGGTTACCCTCTATGTGTGTACCAAATTTCATGAAAATCGGTTCCACAGTTTTTACGTGAAGGAGTAACAAACAAACATACAAGCTTTCGCATTTATAATATTAATAGGGTGGGATTATTTTGTTATTATTATTACCATTTTTTAGGTAAAATTATCTATATTCTAATCTCTATTTCTAAATGCACACTAGCGACACTGTATAGATACGAAACAAACAAGTTGGTCGCACTTTAACTTGGATTCCTACTTATTAAAACCATACATAACCGTCTTATTAATAAAAATATAATAAAGTTAATGTTATAGTCTGTTCATAACGTTAAGCCACCAGGTTAAGCCTTGGAGTATTTTAGTCCATGTTAATTATTGCGACGGTAAAAAAAATATTTTTAGTGTTCATCTTTTCCACTTTGTAAATAGTAAAGTTCTAAAATGGAAATGTAAATAGGTATTTTATCAAAATCTGTTCAATAATATATTTATTCGAAGCGAAAAAGGAGTAATGTAATGCTGCGCAAGTAAAGTGGCGAATAGTGATAAATCTTCAGTGTCTGAGAAAAATATCAACATTGTAATATCACGTGTAGTGACATTGTAGTGGAACCTCGGAGATAATTTGTGGTTAACTCGTACTTAGCGGTTTATTAGCCGATTAAACGGTCGTTGTTAAAAGCGGTACATTAATGGCACAGCGGATAAAGCTACGGCGAGATTTACACAATACTTAGTCCGTCTTATTAATAAACTCGGAGCAAAGTACTCCAAGCTTCAACCTAGTGTTATAGGTTTTATTACATTGTGATACATACTATAATCTATAATCGACGTAATTGTACTCCCACCTTTAGTACATGAGACAAAGAGCCACAGATATAGATTTTTTCATTTGTAATGTTATATTTGTACTCGGATCTGTAGCTATACGTATACCAAATTTCATTAAAATCGATTCAGCGGTTTAGCCTTAAAAGAGCAACACACATTTGGTTTCATAATATTAGTATGGATTACCAACAGTAACAGTAAGTTTTACGGGAGTAATCAACCATTCTAAATTCCTTCTTTATTTCAAGTCCCGTGGCGAAATTTTTAATTCCTTTCTAACCCGTTAACGCGGGTAGTTATGTCCTATAGATACACAATTCTGAGTACCCACCAAATGAGTTCATCACAGATGAAATTCACATTTTAGAATGGCCATAACTTTCGTTTCTTGCATCGTATTTTTATTTTTTTATATCTATAGGACATAACTACCCGCGTTAACGGGTTAAAAAGGAATTAAAAATTTCGCCACGGGACTTGAATCCGTAGCTCAATTGGTTAGAGCATTCGTCGGCTTGAGACGAAAGGTTACAGGTTCAAATCCTGTCCGGGGCGAAATTTTTACTTTCTTTAAAAATTTATATAAATTTATCCCACGCACAGGGCAAGTGCTAAAAAAATAAAAAAAAAGATAAAAAAATAAAAATACGATGCAAGAAACGAAAGTTATGGCCATTCTAAAATGTGAATTTCATCTGTGATGAACTCATTTAGGACATAACTACCCGCGTTAACGGGTTAGAAAGGAATTAAAAATTTCGCCACGGGACTTGAATCCTCAGTAGCTCAATTGGTTCCTTCTTTATTTTATTTCACTAGCGTGCGATGTGATCATCACATCTCTATTTAAAAAAATATTTTTTTTTACATTAGATAGCGACCGCTTACAATCTGATGGCTCGTTCTCTCGTTCGCTATAAAAAATATATTATTTAAAATAAAACGTATCATGGAACTGAGAATCGTACACGATTTACATAATAGTCCCATTATGAATTTAAATTGCCTAGAACACAACATATTTTTCCAAATCAAAGCCAGAGATAAAATGAAGGACGCAATCTGTACTAATATAATAAAATGAAAAGTTTATTTTTGTATCTGGGCGAGCTTACTTCTGGAATTTGGTTGGATTTAAAAAGTGCTTTTACATTTCAAAGATTCTCGCCGGTGCTCTCTTTAACACCCACGTGACATTGAATTAAAACAGTGCTTAAATTCAAGATCTTTATCGATTTTAATCCTTGAAATCCTTAGGTTGATTGTCATTGTGCTTGTTTCGTGCTGAGATACTTTACTGTCTTTATAAATATGAAAAAAAGTTGTATAATAGAGGTAACAAACATAATTGTTTACAGCATTCAAATAAATAACTAATATTTAGTAGTGACAAATTTACTTGTGGGTGTACGCTGCTCGCGACTTTCTTATTTTGACATCCATAACACGATAGATTTGCAGTTAGTTTTAAAATAGTCACTAAGTTGACTGATGGATAACTTGGCGTGTGAGGAAATGACTGATGTTTGCACGAATACGATATTACTACTTTTTTATTGGCTAGTCAAACATTAAAACTTAATTGACTACAATTAAGAGAAATAATCATTAAAATCCTTAGGTTCACTGCCATTGTGCTTGTTTTGTGTTGAGATACTTCACTGTCTTTTTAAATATAAAAAAAGTTATGTAACAGTGTTAACAAACAATCGTTTACAGCATTCAAGTAAATGACTATAAATATTTAGTAGTACCAAATTTACTTGTGGGTGTACGCTGCTCGCAGCTTTCTTATTTATGTCCGGTTCCTATATCCAAGAGACGAGTCGTTTTGATTACGGATGGCAGTATTTTGCACGATTAGTAAGATTGCTAACAACGGTTGTTTGTTTTGTACAGATAACTCAGAACTTTTTTTTAAATATGAGTAAAGCTTCCTTACTTTTGGGCAAACTACGAACGGTCAAACCTACGGATTACATGTCAACATTATAGGAACCGGACATTAGATGCATTAGACGTCCATCATACGATAGATTTTGCTGCTAGTTTTACAACAGTCACTGAATTGACTGGTCTATAACCTGGTCTTTAAGGAGATGACTGATGTTTACATAAATCCGGTATCATTACTTTTTTCATTGGCTTGCTAAATATTAAAACTTAATTGACTACAATTAAGGGAAAAAACTACCGTGTAATAGACGTTGAAGCATCATACATATGTTTATAGATCTCATAAAAACTTTGCAGTAACATCAGGGGTTGCGGGTTTTAACTACGTTATTCTTTAGATACCATCTAAAGTATATATTTATATACTTTATTTATTGAATAACTACAGGCATATGTAACACTGGATTGTACTTTTTATAAATAATGCTAACACGTGTTCTAATAAAAACATGCGTGACTAATCTAACAAAATGTTTTATCGCGATGTACCTAATATCTTGTGCCGTTAGCGTTACAGGTGTCTTACGCGGTGATAATTTGTTAGTGATAAAATCACTTGTAGGTGTACACTACCCCTAGTTTTTTTTGATTGCGTGACAATTTTTGGCACATGTCAAAGCGGTATGATACAAAGGCATCTAATCAAATATAGAAGGATGTAGTGCTCAGTGTTCAACATAGCCAAAAGTAGATTAAAAAAGTGGATTAATTTTATTATCTATTACTCGTGAACGTTCCGAATAACGATACACTTAAAGGACAAACATTGGTCAGTGTGAAGCAGCTTTGTCCGAAATTTAATAGCTTTTTGCCACGACAACCTAGTGAGGGTGATATTTATCAATTCGCTTGGTGTTATTTTGTGGGATGGGGCAGATAGAACAAGGGTAGCCATAATAGTTCAATCCATTCATACAGCAGCTCAATTTATTGTAATAGTCCATATAATGTTTCCCTGTTGGTGCTAGACCCCTTTGTTGATTAAAGGACAAATATGAAACTTAGAAGTCATTACGCTGAGCGTCGTTAAATAAAAATGGCGACATAAACGGTTGTCAACTTAGATTCGCCGTCAGGGCTACTAGAAATTATAGATTTGTAATAGTCCTAATGATGCTTAACATACTGTAGCGAATTCTGTTGACTAAAATAATTATATTGAGGAAAGTACAAATAATGTTTTCATAGGAATTGTATAAACTAATCATATTATTAAAATATATTGTATCTAATCAAACTTTTTAATGATATAGAATTGCAAAGACGCAAATAATATTAAGTCCTGTAAACATTGCTCTAATATTAAGAAATAGGTGATAAATACGCAGCAAACATTTATTTGGAAACCCGAGACTGGCAAGTGGTATGTAAGATCTGGTAATCCGGAACGCAGAGGCCGCGTGGAAGCATCGCCATCTGAACACTCCTAGAGGAGATAAAATACCTGGCACAGGGAATGAAAATAGATGATAAATAAGTAACCACTTACAAAATAGAGACTCAGAAGCCTAAAGCTGCTCTTAAAATTGGTCCTCTTTAAGCTCAGTAGAATTACAAACTTCGGTAAGGTTTATTTATAACCGAACTGTCTTTTCCAATATTTTCCACCGTATTTCATGGCAAATACCGACTTACTGCTCATTCACTATCGTTTTAAACATCAATTAATTTTGTTTCTACTGGAAACAATATTTTATTGGTAATGTTCGAGTTAATTGTATTTAATCTTAACTATTGTTTTAATCTTGAGAATTCAAGGCAGTTACTTTTATATTTATTTCTTTACTCTATTTAGATGTTGACTCAAAAGAAAAGATAAGATTTGGCTTCGGTATTTTCCTGTAAAATGGGTCAACTTCATTTTACGGATATATCTCCTATGAGATGTTAATTGTTCTTAGTAATAGATGTAAAATAAGCCTTTATTTTATTAATTCCGCGTAATTAGCAAAATTAAGGCTTAATTTACACCTGTTATAATGGATTTTTGCAAAGTAACGCCTGATTCATTAAAATAGTACTTAGTATCTAATATTAACTTTTACTAGGTTGGGTATTTTTACTAGGAAATTTGAGATGCAAAAACTACTTGATTATGACAGTAATTTAACAAGTTTCTATAAAAGAGTTAAAGCTTCCGTGTTGGCCCAGGTCCGCTTTAATAGACTATCTACCTCTCTGCCAGGCAGATAGTAAGAGGTACGCACAGGTTAAATATCTCATTACCAGCATGACCACTGTTGGTAGAGTGCTATGCGCTAAGGGTAGGGATCCACACCTTACATAGGTCCTGCAGCCATAAGTATTACACTCGTTCATATTCCAGTCCGAATGGTAGCCGGCAGGCTTGCACAATAAGTCTGAAAAGCAGCTGACTTGGCTGGCTAACAAAAACACGAGTAAAGTCACGAACGACACATAGTTTTTAATGTATTTAGATTTCCCATTTATAATGAGGTTTGTCTAAATACAGTGCCGCCAAAAGGCAGTGTCAAAGTTTATATTAAGTTGAGACTAATGAGTTGAGCAAAATATATCGGATCGTTTCCAAATTTTGGTTTGCGGAAAACTTTCTAAACATTTAACTAAACTATCATCAAACAATCTCGTACATAAACTATTTATAGAGAGGTTTAGTTGTACCTTTGTTCTAAACTAATTAAACTAAGTTGAAACAAAGAGTTTGTAATTATTACATAAGAGTTTTTTTAAAACCCGACGGAATACGAGGGGTGCTATTCGTT
>NJDD01006554.1:56024-68195 GCA_002245505.1 Calephelis nemesis | reverse complement strand
AAATAGATTAACCGACTTGGTATTACAAGGATCTCACAACTTTTGACGGTAGAAAGACTGAGCTGCGAGACTTGGGTTTTTTACAGGATGTTTTTGATGGGATATATCATTACATTGTACTCTTAAGATTTGATTCAACGTTCTTTTTGTCATAAATATTTAAGTAAACGAAAGAGTTTTAGATATATATCAGTGCAGTTATTTGAGGTGATTAGTATAGGCTTTATAGCTAACCCAGCAACCGTCGTTCATAAATACAAAAAAAAAGAAAAATATGGACATCTTAAGCGCTATTAAATGTACTATACTTACAAATATACCTACATAAATATGGGTTGTGCCGTTTCGAAGTAATTTCACCACAGTGACTCGAGGTTTTAAGATGTAAATTATATTACTAAATATTGTTTTTCAGTACAAGACCTACATAAGAACCTAAAATTGATCCTGAATATAAAAAATCACAAACTTTAGTTTATCATCACATAACTTACAAAGCTTTTAAAAATATTAATAAACTGTAGCAGCGAGAATAATTACTTTTATTGAATCATATATTTTGTTCTAATGTATATTTTAGACTGTTATAAATCGTCATAACTTTGACAAAATGCGGTTCTTCTTAAAAAGTAGTAAATAAGATATAAAATAATCGTAAAATGTTATAATATTCAATTATAAATATTTATAAATAATTATAATATTAGATTATATATTACCAAACTTTTGTCCCTGCTGTGAACGGTTCCGTTTTACGATATTTTTATTTTCTTTGCGCATGGATCATAAAGTATACTCTGACATAAATACATTTTTTATTTATACTAATTTAGTTATGACTTTCAAATTTAGTTATTTTTTCCAATCTTTAACTAACAGTAAACAATAATGGTTATTTAAAAATCGTCGTAGATATATAGGAGTATAAATATAATGTGTTAGTATTGTACAATATTAGTGTCTTATAGATACCATCATCTCAAATGTCGTTTTCTTTATTGTATATTCAAGTTTGTTTTATTAGATGTCATAAGGTACGTTCCGCTTCTTAAGTGGGTAAGATTACTTTATACTTTAGACGAGTATCTTCATTAGTTTCGTTGACGAAGAATATTAGATATGTAAATAATATGGCCATGATACCATCATATTAAAACATAAAGTTCATAAATATTGATTGTTAGTAAATAGATACAGCGTAACATACACATAATTAAAGACTGCCGGTGGAAAGAAAAATAAATTATCTATTTCTTATTAATAAAAGGACAGACATCAATTAAAAAAAAATTTGGACATTAACTTATGCTTTTTGACAAATGTTGGAAAAAAACATTAGGTACTAATATTGAGATTGTATTTGCTTAGTACATACTTAACTATACATATTTTGTGAGAAAGTCAACGATCTTATTTACAAGAAGATGTAATTATTAAATCGTGTTTCCTTAATTTTTACTTCGTTTTTTTTTCATTAATAATTTTATTACTAAATAATATGTTGATTACGCACATCTTAAAGTGAACGGCGTAAGGATAGAAAAGAGAAGGTTTTCACACTCAGTAACATATAATGCTAAGTTGCAGCTAAAAGCATCCACCTTTTCCTGTAAGTTTTACAGTGTTACAATGTTACAATCAATGTTATAGTTATTATAACAAGTGACAAATATTGCTCACCTGTTACAAAATATCGTTATCCAAAATTAAGCTCTAATATCAAAAAAATCTCTAACACCTAAATATCGAAATATCATGATTATAAAGCCTCATGTGAATAAAGCTACCGTTGAGGTAGGTTCAAATTGTTGTATTTTGGTTTGTCGTTAAGACATGATAAAATCTATACAGGTGTAATTAAAACTTTAATATTTATAGATCTGACTAATATCTTAACATTTTATCTATAGTTAATACGCGTTTGATACATATCTGAATCGCTGCCGCCGTTACTGCAATGTGCAGCGACTTTAATTGCTACTGTCGCTAATTGAACGGTTAACCTTAACTTGTCTGGGGATAACTTAATTTATAAAATTCTTTAATGTGTACAAAAAGTTACAAAGTTATAATGAACATACAAAAGATGAGCTTATTTAATAATCATTTTTTACAGCTCACTTAAAAACCTGCCATTAAATCTGTAATTTTAAAAAAAATAAACTTGATTCACGTTTAAAAAATAATAACAGAATATCTCAAGAGACATAATTATGGTTTTTTTAACTTTTTTACATAAAACAATACCGCGGCGAGTTTTTCTTTTACAAAAAATAACTAACATACAACCTTAATCGTCGAAATTTGAGATTGTGGTTAATTTAAAGGTCTGTTTTTCGCAGGTGTTATAAATTAAAGAAAACACGATTAACCACATTCGAATGTCCATTAAATTTCAATATTAGAATAAACAAGGTAGATTTGTACCTCTTGGTACAAATGTATTCTAATATTCACATTAAATGTCACCCAAAATCTGGTAAGCACGCTAATAACTGTCACCTTTTTATTTATTTTAAGATAAAAACCGTAGCAAACGGCTGTGGCAAGTTAAATTGGTATAAACAAAAACTTTTCACGTATAAAATTTTGTCTGCTTCATATAAATTGTAGTTTCGACGTAAAGTTATTTATTTAACTTTCATTTTTGTACTAAACTTATTGTATGTCATAAACTTGAACATAAAATAGTACCTATGGCGAGGAAAGTAATAATCTAGAAAAGAAAGAATGAGGCGGTCATAGTAAACAATAGAATGTTATCGAAATAAACAACGTACATACGAGCTATACAAAAATGGAACGATACTAAGACATACCGTTAATTTTACCTTGCTACACATTCTTATCCTCAGTTGCTATGGAATGTTCGATTATTGTTGGGCAGTTTCTGGAAAAGAAGTTATTGCGAACAGTGATAAGAAAAACGGCGATGATATTAAAATGGCATTTTATTTACCTAAATCGAACGTTAAGTATAATAATATCCCGGATCTGCTGCCACACCAAGTTTGCTACCCCGGTCCCTGTGAGGTTACATACTAAAAATATTTTACTTTTTGTCGGTTTTACATGTGTCAGTGTAAAATTATTCCAAAGACTTTATCTAATGCAAATAAACGTGATAAGAATCGCAGCCGCCTTTCGAGCGGTATGCGGTGGGGCTAATTGCTAGTGTCGCTAATTGAACGGTTAGCTACGAGTATAACCGGTCTCTCCGTGTTTGTTAAGTGATTATGCGGTTATTAGACGCCGCAATATTTTTATTTGTCAGAGTTAGCGGTGGTGTGTTTGGTCTAACAGCTTGAAATGGAAGCTTGTACACTTACCAGCATTCGTTAGTTAAACAATAAACTACCTAACTTGATGAATGTAACCTTCAGAGGTGTGTATCATGAATATTTGTAATTTTGAAGTGCAATGGCCCTTAAAATGCTTAAATCAGGGAGACCGGTAAGCCAAATACGAATGGTGTGAAAATGTGAGAGGGAGTTTTATTAATTACTACTCAACCCGGCGCACTTCATACTACTTGACATTAATAGATGTAGGAGAAACAATGTAGTAAATAGAAATTTAGTAAATCCCAAAGAACCTAAAGTTAGTTTTAGGGTTGAAACGAATACGGACTTTGTTAATTGAAATTCCTGATTGTAAGATGCGCAAATTACCTTTGGTACCTAAGTACCGAAGATGGAAACGGTGCGATACCAATCTGAAGCTGGCAAAAAATAGACTCCATGGTGGTAATTTTATTTCGCATCAACTTAATAATTTTAAATTATCGCTATATTCTTTGAACAGAAAGGAACAAAACACGTTTAGTGTCGTCAGATTTGTCATGTAAAATGACATTTTTATGTTTAACATGACGTTGTTTCTTTTTGTTTCTTTGGAAAAAGATATCATGAACCTAAATAGGTTTAGTAGGTGCTTCAGCAGAATTACCACCAATGTTTTTTAAATTTTATTCTAACTAGCTTTCGCCAGCAACATCCCACGCCTGCTAATTTACACATAATTTTATGATTTGTATGTGCTATTTTGATATTACTATGAAGTTGCATGTAAATCTGTATAATAGTTTTTGCGTAAAAGAACCAACTAAAAAGCTTTTCAACAATAATGATAGTTGGAGTCCAAGTAAAAATATATGAAGTGAACTTCTGAATATATCTGTCAATGCTTGTTTTTAAGACAATAGATTTATTACTATGAACGTGTTATAGGTGTCGCTTAATGTATGTAGCAATTAGAATTTTAAATGTTTATTGTATTGATAGTCTAGTTGCAAATAGAATATTTATGAGTACCATAGCAGGAAAGGCGTAACAATGACCGCACAATTTATAGCACAGAAATGTCCAACTGATATAAATCATTATCATTAAGATCTGAGTAACTGCCAAACTTTTTCACTGTAATCAATTTAACGTCGTTAATTGCAGTACGATGATGTATTAAAACGCCGCATTTTTTTTGTGAATACGGGTAAAAAATAATGCACAAAAACGAGTAGCTTAATCAAAAAAATCAACAATTCTTTTTTCTAAAGGAAATCATTATAATCATTTTGCTAAATTATTTGTTTTTGAGTTAAAATTTCATTTTAGAACCTATCTACAAAAACAAATTTAAGTTCAGGGAGTATTTACTTAAGTAAACAGTAATTGTTAAGTTTAAAATACATAAACCGTCAAATCCAAAAATATGCACTTGTATTTGCGTATGCATTATCGAGAAAAAAAATAACTGCTGCTTTTTTATTAATCATAAAATTTTTAGGTACTGAATTAAACTTGTCGATTTTGGCGGTATTTTGTATAATCGAGTTTAGTTAAAATACACAAGTGACGAAGAAATTAATGTATCGTGTATTTTCTCGATGCCGCCAAACCTTACGAATAGCCTAGGCAAAAATGCTACTGCTTACCTAAGAGTCTGACATGACTAATTATGACGATTTATGATTACTTTATTAATGTCAGCTAAATCGTGTGATGACTTGATGCAAATTAGTTAAACTTTATTAATGGCAAAAGCTGACGCTCATGCCAAAATGTAGGAAAGGTGAGCGTATTTGACAGTTTTCAGCGTCCAAGACAATTAAGTTCAGCGCATTTTCCGTGCCTGAAAAAATTTTTCATAGTTATGAAAAAAATGTACATCATCAATAAAAGTGAAACCTTAATTGGAAATATTTTTTCAAGCGTAACATCAGAGCGCATAAGACATGTAATCAACATTCAGTATCGTGACAACTATTAGAAATATTGTGGAAAAGAAAAGTCGAAATATCCCTATTAATATATAAATGCGAAAGTGTCTAATTATGTATCGTTTTCACGTCATAACGGCTGAAGCGATTTTTTTTGGTGTTGAAAGTAATTATACATTTGTGAAGGATACAAGCTTCTTTTTATGCTGATATCTCCAAGGATTCACAAGAAAGTGATAACTTTAAAACTAAAGTAACTAAGTAATATAAATAACATTATTATAGTTCATATAGTCGAAAATATATAAACAATTAATTACCATTACCCTTGGTCATAGTATCATCTCTAAACGTATAAGTCAGGAGAAGTATCAAATAAAATATAATCGATATTCATACTTAGGACAGAACAATGTCTGTTCAACTAACATTGTAATAAAACTAGCATTTAAATTAAAATGCAGTAAAATTGCAAAAATTAAATTAAATTTTAATATTATGATCTTCAAAATGCAAAGATTCTTTCTCAACTTTCCTAAAAAACACCTAGAAAACGTCTTTCAAACTAACAAAATTTTTTAACACAAATTACGAAAAAATCGAGAGACAATGTATAAGCCACAAAACATTAAACTTCCTTATTTTAAAATAAATTTTTCGCGGTTTTCCTGGGGTTACATCAAACCTCTTTCAAACAAACTATTTTTTAAATCAAATTAAAAATAGAGTAACTTAAAATCACAAATATCTAACCTCCTCCAATTTGAACTCGGTTAAAAACACAATCCCCGATATCTTAAAACCTTTTTACCTATTTCATCGAGAGTCGCCCTGGACCGTAACTTTTGGTAACTTGTTTGCAAGTCAGTCTATCCACGAAGGTGAATGCCCTCTAGACCTCATTCTAGGTATTTCGCTGTAACTGTCAGCACATTAAATGTACGGTATTTTAATATTAGATGATCGTAATTATCTACTGAGCCAAAAGCTAATATTTCTTGTTTACAAACAATAAATTGGCGTTTCTGAGTAGAGTAATGAATTTACCGTTAGTTTCTACATCTTGGCACGACGGAGGCATTTTAGCTTACTATTTAAAATACACTGCGGAAGGAAAACAATTGGAATGAGTAATTTCAATGTGAGTTATTAACTTATTGCCGTTGTATTTTATTCATCCATACAAATGTCTGTATGTCTTTTACATTCACGGCTAATCCGAGGACCGATTTTGAGGAAATTTGATATGCATGTAGTTGAAGACCCAAGTTCAAACATAGGCTATTTTGTCTTCAAAAATCAACCTCTTAAGGACTACAATTTGATATGAACACATGCTTTTGTTTTTTCAAAAATTAACTTCTGTAGGACAACAATCTTATCTTAATATAAATAAATTACGTGTCACTTTGTCCGCGCTGGACTCCTAAACTACTTAACTGATTTCAATCGAATTTGCACACCGTGTGCTGTTTGATCCAACTTGAAAGATAGGATAGCTTACATCTCAATCAAAAGATAGGAACGGGCAGAAGGGTAGTTTGGGATAAAATTTTGTATGAACATAGGAAATTTTTTTCAAAAATGTGTGAAGACGATGCTAAAGTTAACCAAAGCTGTACATGAAAGTATTTTACACCTACAAAGTTGCAGTTAAATTGTTATAATAAATTCATGACTGACCCTTTGTTGTGCATAATCAAATTTAAAAATGAATACAGCAAGATTTTTTTATCACCATCCGAATTTTTTTCTGGGCATAAAGTATGGGCATAAATAAGTCCATTTATGAAATTTTTGAAAATTTGAATCTTTGTTTGTTATTATTATCAAATATCAATGAACTGCGGCCGCTCGGCGCGTTACTACCGCCGTGTACCTACCTACCTATCTACCATGTCAGAGAACTCAGCGCTTTTTTTTTTGAATGACTAATGTGTTGTCAACCTCGCGGTTTTTACAACTTCACCGGGCTTTGTGGGCCGAGCAGAGTGATCAGCCCGATAAGAACTCAGCGCGTAGGTACGGAGCGCGCGCTGCCCATAAACATAAATATTTTGTAGACGACTTTGGGATGTCATGTCTTAATATTTTAGTATTGAGGGATACTAAAAGAAAAAACACGTATTTAATTATTTTCACTTAAGATCAACATATTAAAATTTGGATGGTGATTAAAAAGTCAGGGTGTAGATATAAGTATTATCAGCAACATAATTTAGTTTGCACACAAGTCTTATCGCCAAACAAAGCGATCGCTACCGACAACATATTTGATATTATCATCGTAGCTACCTACCTAACAGTTATTAATTCGACGAAATAAAAGTAACGTTGGGATTACTTAATAGATTGCAAACAGAAACGCGGCATTTTTTTAAAATTAGAAAGATTGTTTTAGTTCTCACTTAATGTTAAATGTTCTTATTTAAAATCTATATACTGTTCATTACATGTATAATTCATGCTAATATTATCATCGCGTTGTGGTCTAACGGTCCGGCGTCGAACTTGACTTCTTGAGGTCCGGGTTCGTTCCCCGATTCGAGCAACAAAAACATAAGAAAATGTGTATTTTCAATTTTCTAATAAAACGGATATGCCTGGGTTTGGATATGTGCCCAGTTGGCGATAGGCTTGTCACCTATCATATTGTGGGACTTAGTGTTTTCGCCTAATCGTGGGTGCCCAAAGACAGTCTGGCTACCTATTCAGGGATATGAACGCGAAGATACTTAAAAAAAGAACGCCCAGAAATGTTCCCTAACTTGTGATCCAAACATTGATACATAACCTTGTCTTTATCAGAAATTCAACTAGCTGTTTAATTGTCCAGCTTTAAGCTTTCAAAAGTTGTATTGTAAGGTATAATCTGTATGACCGTTCGCATTTCCAAACAATTCCTCAGTACGAAAATACAGAATTTAAATAATACAAAAAGAAACTGCGCCTTAACTCACAATAAGCTACTTCTAGGACAAAGATACCTTACTAACCGATTGTACAATGAAACCGGTAAATAAATAAATAAATGCAAAAAGTGGTTTAAAAAGCCCCCTTAAGGAGCGAAGCAGCTGCAATGTTGTCTCAAGGTAAACCGCCCGCTTCTTTTAGGCCGTGTTTTGCAACGCAAATTGCTTTTTTACTTTTTCAATACAGACTAGAGCCACACGTTCCAATTTACGAGTAAATCGAAACTGTTTTACTTTTTTAATCTCTTCTTATTCTAGAGAAATATATAATTGGTACATTTGCCATGTCATGCAAATGTCAGAAAGTCAACTCCAATCTAACCAATTTGTATTGAAGGAAACAACGCATACATTTGACCTAATGTATGAATGAGAAAGCTGAGTATGACGGACTTTATGCTATTATAGAAAGAAAAGAAAATTATTTATTTGCGGAATATGTGGGTAAATGAGATGTCACAAAAATATTTAAGTATACTAACATATTCTACCATATTTTGGTATGCAAATATTTTAATATTTATAAAAAAAATATTATTTAATTACATATAGATACTAATACATTAATTATTTATATTTATAACTGGTTTAATTATTTATTACCAAACATTTTAAATCTGTAATGAAATTTAACCCTGTCTACTGTAAACTACCATAAATGACTGGCATTTGTTTTTATAATTTGTGCATGATCTTCGCCATATTATCGATAATGGCAGTAGCAAGGCTGTTACAAGTGTCCACAAAATTAATGTTAGAGGAGGTACATGGTACAATTGTAACGGCACAAAAAAAAGCCTTCATTTTGTTTGTACTTCATCTCTAATAAATTACATTATATATTTACGCATTAGGTGTAAAAATTAACTTAAAATATAAGTATTTATTTAATGGATATTAGTAGTTAATCTAATTAATCAATAAAAGAACGCTTATAAATAATAATTAATCGATTTTTTTGCGAATCGATGGCACTTCATGAAAAATCAATTAAGTTCAACACTAAATAAACTGGTTTTATTGCCATTTACACTAATTTGATTAATGGTGGGTAAAAAACAGAATTTAATACTTTTTAATGACAATCAAACACTAATAATGTGGGTTTTTGGACATGAAATAACATTACTCACAATCTACATTATATCTTTATTTAAATTTGGATTTTAGTCTATATTGAATTTGCATATAAACCATTTAAGGCCAGGATATTTGAAATTACCTATTTTTGGTTATATTTTGAAGTACCAAAGCGTAATTTGCCTTTGTTAATTAAATAAAATTTATTTATTACGTATAATTTTTAACTATTCCAAAGCCCAAATATACCTGTAAATATGCCTGGGAAATCTAACCCATACAAAGGCACATAGACTCGCAACTAGGGGTTACATTTTTTTTTTTTTAAAAGATCTACTTCTTATCACTTCACTACATAGGATAAAACAAAGTCGCTGCCTCTGTCCCTTTGTATGAAAAAATGCTTTTTGTTTCTAAAAAATAAAACGGTTTGTTTGACGTGACAACGTCTTAAATTAGGTTGCGGCTGGGAGTCACTCATCAAAAAAGTGTAACGCCCGGTAACGTTACGATGAGTCACCGAACGAAAGAGAGGCCCGCCGGAGCGGCGAATGCCTTGCGTCTCTCTCCCACTCTTTAATAATATTCATATCAATAAATATTCTACCGAGAAAAAGACGTTGTCACGTAAAATCTTCGCCCGTAAAACCGACTTTACAGGCAACCATTTTTTTAATAGATAAAGTGATTGAAGAGGAAGGTTCAGATGTATATTTCATACCCGTGCGAAACCGGGGCAGGACGCTAGTTAAACAATAAAATAAACTAAGTGTAAAAGTCATAATATAAAAAATGTACGTATCAATTGTTTTCCTGTCAATAATAGTTTACTTAAACATGCGAGGTAACTATCCCACTTTTGCCCAAAAATAAAATCGCATCGGATGACGTTGCCCGTGCTGCCAACAGCGTTTAAATATCCTAGCCTTAATTCCTTCATATCACGTGCAAAATTTATCAACTTTAACGATCTCAAATTTTACGAGGCTAATAACTCCAATTGAAATCTGTAGCTAATAATTTGAATTAATATCGGATTATTGATTTAGCTTTACACGTGTATTTAATTTGTTTTGGACTTATAACTTGCACCAAACATTACCAACCATCTGCCTTTCTGCCAGACAGCTCGTAAAAGGCGAGCATAGGCGAATCGTCACTAACACCGTGACATCTGACTAGGTGGTAGAGTTTTGCAGTGACTCACCCGGATTGGTACCACCGCCTAACCTATTTATGCTGCCATAACATCATGATGTGTTCCGGTTCGAAGGGCCTTACCCTTAGCTGGTAAACTTACTTTTGATCGAGGCCTAACATCCCGGTCTCGGGTTGGCACCGCACTATTACCACCTTTGTTGTCTCTCGTCGGTGGAAATTTCTTACAATCGAGAAATCCATCTGCTTGTTTACCTTTCAATATCATAAAAAAAACATTTTCATTACGAAATTGAAACTAACAACAAACTAAACCGTTTACAATTTAACATATTTTAGTAATGGAGAATAAGATTATTTTAAACAGAATAACGGATGCACCTGCTCTTAATTTATGGAGGACTCCGTCGTTTCAAAGAAGTATTCTGATATCTGTCGCTTATCTATTTTGTGTAATTGGCCTCTCTGTCAAATAAATGTTTCTTTTGATTTTTATGTCAGTTATTTTTAATAGCGACGACGAATAGGCTGACGATGAAGAGTGCTTTCTAACTACCAAGGAATATAAATAATCTTTAGCAAGATCGAACTATAATTAAAAGCAAAGAGTATATAAATACTACGTAATAAGAGGCGGGACTTCCATAGATACATAGCAAACCCAAATTTGTATAAAGTTTACTTGAAAAATTATAACCCGTACAATTTGAAAGTAAGTCTAAAGGCATTCAGATTCTATGGCAACTAGTGCCATATGATTTGGGCGAATAAAAATCAAAGCAAACTTATTTTTCTTATTTTTTTATACGAAAGTTGCGCCAAACTGATTAAAAGCATAACGCCATTTTTTAAATATTTTTTAAGTTAGTTTGCCCCTTTCTGGGGCCGGCTAAGACCTTTAGGCCATGCTGCCACGTCTTCCGTATTAATTATTTCGTCATTAGTCACATGTCTTCCGTTAATTATTCTTACTCAGTCATTAGTCACTATTTACAAAGTCACGTCAGGCTCTTGAGTAAAGCGGTGGTAACTTTACACAAGCACATTTTGGGAGATTTGGCGGCAGCGAGGAAATTCACGATACACTAATTTCTTCATGATTATTTCATTTGTGCACATTCACTGAACAAAACTAAACTAATTCCCACCTAAAGTAACTAATTTCACTCAAAATAAACACGAAATTCAATAATTATGAAAAAATACGACCATCTGCATTCACGATAGCGCCAAAACTCCGCCATTTTTTAAGTTAATTTGCCCCTTTCTGAAGCCGGCTAAGACCTTTAGGCCATGCTGCCACGTCTTCCGTGTTTTAATTAATTCTTATACATTCATTAGTCACATGTCTTCTGTATTAATTATTCTTATACAGTCATTAGTCACAATTTACAAAGTCACGTCAAGGTCTTGAGTAAAGCGGTGGTCACTTTACACAAGCTCACTTTGAGAGATTTAGCGGCAGCGAGGAAATTCACGATACACTAATTTCTTCATGATTATTTCATTTGTGCACATTCACTGAAATACTAGATTAACAAATTTGACTCATAATTTACACTAAATTCAATAATTGTAAAAAAATTACGACCATCTTCTTTCACGATGGCGCCAAAACTCCATTTTTTTTATTAAATATCTGTTACACTTTAACATCACCTGTCTTAAGAACGTCTCTTATCGTTTATTTTTAACTATTTTTTTATCAACTACTGTTATTGTATCGAATTTTTATTTTATTTT
>NJDD01006554.1:40254-55995 GCA_002245505.1 Calephelis nemesis | reverse complement strand
TTTTTTTTTTTTTTTTTTTTTTTAGCACTTGCCCTGTGCGTGGGATAAATTTCTATAAATCTTAAAGAAAGAAAAAATTTCGCCCCAGACAGGAACGAGGTAATAAATAAAATATGTAGGCCACTGCAAGGCGTATTATAAATAACGACCTAAGAATAATGGTGACGACTGTACCTACCTACTGTTTAGATTTTTGAGGCGTAAAATTTGTTAAAAAACTAGCACTCATTGTTAAGGCAGAAAACACAATTCTCGTAATGGAAAGTAATGTTGGGGTCCAGGATGATAAGGTACCGAGCCACCAACAACCTATAAATTTGAATTTAAACGCCAAGTTTTATTTTTCAGAAATACCTTCTGCTTTCGGGTATGAAGTTAAAAAAATAAATCTTTTACTCATAAATCGCTTCATTTAGTGTATTAATAGAGATCGTGTCAAAGGATTATATTTTTAGAATCAGTTTCTTCAACCAGGTGTTTACTAACTTCCTTATGAATCTATATATATAAAACAAAGTCAGGTTTGTTACAACACTTATAACTCGAGATCTGCTGGACCAATTTTTATGGTTTTTGACTCGTTATATTTGTCTTCGCCCCGAATAGCAGAAAACACCTTAAAAACAAGAAAAAAACATGAAAGATGAATCGTGAAATCGTGATAGTTAAACCGATTAGGCTGAAAATCGATGAAGAGGTAGCTAAGAACCGGAAGAAGGACATGGGGTACAATTTATCCCTTACAACGGCGAGGAAAAACAACGACGTTTTATTTTTTCCCTTAAAAACTGAACGGGCGGAAGGAAGTTCGCTGGAACAGCTAGTCTGCTATAAAGTTAAAAATAAAGATATGAAATTTGCAACGTTCACATTAATCACAATATAACCTTCATCACATTACAACATAAATGTAATATTTTTACACTTACACTTCCATCCTAAAATTATAATTGCGAAAGTCTTTCTGTTACTCTTTCACGGCTAACGGAATTCTGATGATATTTTTTCATATGCATATACTTAGTTAAAGACCCGAGTTCAAAGATAGGCATTTTTTTCAAAAATCAATTCCTGAAACCCAATAATGGGGGATAAAAGATTGTATGAAAATCTTTTGTATGCTGACGAAGTCGAGGGTAAACAACAGCAACATAAGCAAAAGAGTAAAAATGATATATAACCCCAAGTCGTAGCTAACAGCTAGTTTTTTAAATATCAGCAGTAAATGTATGGTTTACTTAATGACAATCCGTTTTGTTACAATCATAAAGCTATATTAGTAATGAAGGTTACACTCCTTAAAAAAAACCTGATGTCATTTCCAAATACTAGAGACTCTCTCTAATGTACTGACCTCTCTTTCTGAGAGTCTTGTGATGTCAATCAAACATAGACGACACGTATTATGATTTTAATGTAATTAACAGAATAAAAACTAAAGAGATACATTAGAGTGAGTCAACATTATTTGAAAATAACATCAGTAGGGTTACTCTTGAATATCGATTTCACGTAAATTTGGAAAATGGACTTAGATACGACATTTTTGCTACTATCGAACATAGTTTTAGCCGCCTATTAACATTTCATTTCAACGAATCCTAATATAAAATAATTCGTTGTTTACTAGTAACTTAAATGTCGATTATTCATTAGTATTGTTTTTAAGCTAAAATGACAACCAATTCTAAATTCCAATGTCGCATGAATCAAGATTCAAGAGTAACTCTTCACATCTTTGTTAGGAATATAACCTCCAGTAGTGTTATAGCTTCATGACTCCAAATTAAGGCCGCCTCTCTGTGTCAAAGCTCGGTAACGGTACCGCAGTACGCCAGCGCTCTGCGGATGTAACGGGAACTACAAGTACAATATAATCTTGTGTTTTTATTACAAGTTTCCTTCCTAATTGTATCGTATTATATTGTGAATAAAATTATCATAACATATTATATATCCAATTTATTTAATATGCTAACTCATTTTATCTAATGAAATAAAGCAACCAGTTGATATTGACGAATCACCTAGCCTGTTATGGAGTTAGTGTATCCATATTTCCATACTAATATAATTGTATTGTATTGTATAATATTATAAATGTGAAAGTCTGTCTGCCTGTCTGCTGCTAATTCACGGCTAAACCACTGAAGCGAGTTTGATGAAATTTGGTATGCATATAGCTAAAGATTCAAGTTCAAACGTTGGTTTTACCGTTTTAAAAATTAACCCCCAAATGACTATAATAAGGGTTGAAAGTTTGTATAGAAATTGTAACTTATACTACGCTGTCGAAGTCGCGGGCAAACGGCTAGTTATAATGTGGACTAACGTGAGTGCTTGTCATTACGAGTATTATGTACTGTACATGTATGTAGACTCTTCTGACGTCTGTAAACTAACTCGGATGCTTAAGACCTTAGTAAATCCGAAGATTTGGTTAATCAGTAGACTTGCAGATAGGTCTGAGACACGGCCTTAGTTTAGCGGCGCAATTATAGCATCCATGTTATCCATGACCAAAGTTTTAGATACCAATAGGTTTAAGATACCAAATCTTACCATCAGGTGCTTCTGCGCTATCTTATGCCGTAAAATAATAGCTTCTGATTGACATTCAGCAGTTTTTGATTTTCGTACGTGAATATTTCTCAAAACATCGTCTGTCTTCCTATACGTAAAAAACTAGTAACTATATTCTGTAAAGAAAGCATACTATAAGAAAATCCATCAAGGACATAAAACCGTCCCCGATTAATATTTTCTACAATGATCCAACAACGTCTTTTGAGCGCAGAAAACTTGACTTCAAGCTTGAACTCTTCTTTGTTATGAAGTAAACTAAACTTAAGTATTAATAGGCAATTACCAGCTTTATAGTTCAGCGACAAGAATTATTATAGAGAGAAATGGACAGACGTACAAATAGACAACGAATATACAACAAATAGAACGAGAATAGTATTAAAAATGGATAATTTATGAATCGTTTAATGCTAACTTTACAGTGCTATTGTCGTTTAATTATATTTTTATGTCACACGGCTCTTCTGACGGTAAAAGGACCGTGGCCTGCCTATAAATACCATAGATGTTTAAAGTGCGTCGCTACCCTGTAGTCGCGGTGTTAAACTTAGTTACTGTGCAAATCTACTGGCTACTCCACAAGACAATGTCATTATGGTGACAGTAATAGGTAAGCACTTTACCACCAGTGGTCTTGTTGGTAATGACTCATGACCCATGCAGCATATGGTCGCCTGTTACGAGCTTTCTGACAAGGAGGCAGGGGGTATTTTATTACAAAGAGAGCCCGGATATAGGGAATATTTCTCTGGACAAATTACACAAACTGATTTAACTCCAAAATAACCAAGTTACCTATATCGAGGATCGAGTGCCAAATGGCACTACTTATTCTATACTATTGAATTATAAATAGATCTTTAAAAATGATGTTGAGTACATGTAGAAAACATTTTTTCTTAAAGTTGATCCTTTAAAAGATAGATACTGTAACACTTTAAAAGTGGTAAAACATGTCCATCTAACTTCTTAAATAAGCAATTGAACTATCTAAAAAATATAGGCCGTCGAATATTGGTTCTCTCAATATATAACTATCTCAAATTTATACTTACTCCTGATAGACAAGTCCGATTTGCAATTGACCACCTTATTTAAGATTTATTATATATATATATATATATATTAGTAGAAGGTTCACAAGGATTAAAAGTTAAAGGAAAACGTGCAAAAAATCTGTGTATTTGTTATATCCAATAATAATATAGTATTTCAATAACACACTTTTAATACAATATAAAAAACACTAAATACGAGGGTTAATCCAAAAGTTCTAAGCCCGACCAAGAAAATGAAAGAAAAGTGGGTCTAAATTTATTTTTATTTTTCGACATAGTCTCCATCTAGCTCAACACACTTCTTCCACCTGACCTGCAACTTGTTTATCCCCTCGAAAAAAAAAAGATTCCGGAAAGTCGGCGAAATAGTCGTTTACTGCGACTATCACCTCATCTTTTGTCGAAAATTTCGAGCCACCCAAGTGTTTTTTTAAATTTGAAAACAAATGATAATCCGAGGTGCACGGTGATCAATTTTCTTCATTATTGAAAATTGCTTCAGATTGCTTCAAAAAAAATAATCACAGAAAATTTTTATTGTGCAGTATCGGAATGAAACTGCGCACAATAAATCAATATGACACATACCAACAAATAATATAAATACATACGGTAGATTTAAAAAGATGTCATAGCTCCATGTAGGTTGGGCCACGAACTGTTGGATTCACCCTCGTAATATTCTCATCGAAAAAACCTTTCATAGTCATGTTGTCGTTAAATATACTTTGACCCAATAGACATAAAATAAAAGTATCAGTACAATAGCGAGTTTTATGCTATCATAAACGGGTCAGCTACAGGCGTCAGTAATCTACACGGAGAGACAGAGAAATTGTGATACCACATCAGTAACCTAATAATTTCGTAGCTCATAATTCTCTTCTTACTTTTAATCTATTTCGTCTTTTATTGTAAAGGTTTTTTTTAGGGTTGATTGATTTTTAATTAAGTTTATTTATAACACATTACGTTTTATTAGGCAATTTACTGTGTTGCTATTGTTTTATTTTTTAAATATCTACCTACCTACACATCTTCACGCCAAGACCCATGCAGGCACAAAAAGGAGTGACTTTTTATTCAGTTTATTTTGAAACATTAACAGCCACTATAACAATACCTAACAAAAAGTTAAAAAAAATATTGCTTATAACAAATTTCCACTTATAAAAACATTTTGAATTCAAATTGTGCAAACGAGGCCATGTATATTACATATAAAACATTTTTGAAAAATGCTGAACTCAACGTTCACCTTACTTTTCGTGAATTAATAAATAAATCAAAAATGTTGTCTTTATAATTTATTAAAACAGTTACACGCTCTTCAGACAAAGGTAGTTGCTGTATTTTGACTGTAAAAGCGAGTTGCACAATAACAAATTTTATGATCAAACAGGTCAGCGATAAGGCACCGTTTGTGATACGGCCGGTAGAGCCGAAGGATGTGGGATACCACATCCGTTCCTAATAATTTTGTAGCTCTCGTTTTACCACATACTTTAACTTCGTATATCTTTTTCATTCGAATTTGGAGTTTAAAATATTTAAAAAAATACTATAAAATTACAAAACTGAGTATGGAATTATAAAACAAACAAGCAGACGGATTACCGGATAATAAGGAAAACGCAACGCTCTTAGAAAAGGGGAAGTAATAGTACTTCATTGCCTACAAGCTGGAATGGTAAGCCGCTTGCTTAAATAATTTAATAACCGCCCTATCTTTTAACTGGAACAAAGCTGTGGCAAGCACAGACATTTTAGTGGCAGGAATAGATAATGTAGTGGTACCAACTCGAGCGAACCTCTATACCTGCTCTACCACCTACTCCGATAGTGTAGCAGTTTCTTTGCCATTGGTTAAAACAATTATTAGCCAGTTTCGTAAAAAGTATGGAAACATAGGATAGGTTATTTTTTATACTTCTTTAAAACGCGATACTTTTATATTTCCAGTCTGTCAAAGCAGTATATCAACAAAAAATTGTCAGTTCTTGTAAATCCTACTAAAAAACTAAATTATTTTAGCAAAAATAAATTAAAATACATATTTACAATTTACTTTAATGCGGAAACTATATTGTGTTATTATTTGTAATATAAATTTAATATGATTCATATTTTAGTCATACAGTAATCAAATATTATAGTACATTCTGTGGCTTGAAATGTTAAGATTAAAAAAAATAATGTTTATACAACTCCGGCTTAGTTACAGAATAGCAAGGTAGATACTGTAAAATGGGGTCAGTAATAGGGGTTTGTGGTAGAAGGGCCCGTAGACTGAAAGGATATGGGAAACCACAATTGTTCTTATTATTTATAACGTACATTTTACTCTACTTTATATTTTATCTCGTATCTTTATTTACCTAATTCTTAATAATATGTTTACCCAAATAAGTTTTTGTAATGGATATACTTTTACAGGACTGTAAACAAGAACTATGTTTTTTTTGTATTTTCTTTTTAAAAAAAGAAGTATCTTCACGCCCATATCCCCGAAGAGGTAGGCAGAGGCAGTACACTCACGACTTACCGAAGACACTAACTTTGGGTTTTTGGTTTTTTTAATGACATAAAAATCGAAATCAAATCATATCAGAATATTATAAATGCAAAAGTTTGTATGTTTATTTGTTTGTTTGTAACTCCTTCACGCAAATACTGCTGAACCGATTTTCATAAAACTTGGATAACTTGGGTAACTTGGATTAACACATAGGATATTTTTTATCCAGAAAAAGTTTTCATGTGGGATTTTAACCACGCGCGCAACGCCGCAACCAACAGCTAGTCGTTTAAAAGCACTATAGATGGTAATGAAATATTGCTAACCTGAAACAGGCGTATCAAACTTCTTTTGTACGTAACTTCTACCTCACACTCACTCCTCAAAACTGGAACACGACTGTGGCGAGGATTAACATGATGGCGGCGATTTCGAAACATGATGTTATAAATGAAAATTTCCTTTTAACTCAAAACAGTCTGTTCTGTCAATGATTTCAAAAAAACTACAGACCTTATTTATTAACAAGATATGTTTTTGTCAACAGGATACTATCAGCCAGCGGGACCATTGATCAAAGAAAGCGGCGCAGAGGCGGAGCGAGCTTTGGCAAGATATCATCCTACACCACACTATCATACGCCGCATCCACCTGTAAGTGTTTATTATTGATTCAAGACTAGCTTTGAGATACTAGCTATATCCGAATCCCGCAGAAACTCATTCGAATATTCGGACAAAAAGTTTTTTTTTCTTCCAATGTCTTATCTCTATCTATGCCCCATTCCCTTTTGTAATATTTATAAAAGTTCTGTAGTTGGTGAAACGCATTTTTGTTAATTCTTAAATATACTTTGAGCTCCTCTGATAGTAATAATGTAAATTTTTCAGGATGCTAAGCTTTGGTAGCAAAGTTGCTAAACCCATTTTGATAATTTCCTACATGGAGATAGTTGAAGACCTCGTTGCTAAAACTTTCCACAAATTTTCAAGTAGTTCTTAACTAAGTTCGATTAAAGTTAGCTTTAATTCTATGTTAGATTCTTATCGTTAAAATATTAGACGATTTTATTAGGTTCTAAGTACCCTCAGGACCTAACGTATACCATAATATGAATATGGGTGATATCAGAAGGGTGGGTGGTTAATTGTTTCACAGAATGAAAAATCAGAACAATGTAATAGGTTGAGAATAGTGTCACTTTTATAATAATTTTAGTCTTAACATATCATTATGCATGCCTTTAGTGATATCAATTTAAGAATACATCCAATCGCAATATTTCATTTTTTTAACTTTTGAACGAATGATGACGTTGCTGACGCGATCGAGATAGTTCTCAGCTGCATTACATTTTGTAGGTTTTGTCGGGGACTATAGAACATTTTTAATTTTAGGATTATTCAGTTTCTTATAAATAATAACAGACTAAATACTCCAAAATTTAAGTTAATATATAGTCTGTGTTACAGTGAAAAAGTATAATATATTGTCACTTTAAACCTTGAAATACTATGTTTATTAATGAGACGGTTAGGGCTTTAAAATAATATTAGTGGTCGCCCGTTGGTCGAAATTCTACCTTTATAAATTTTAATATCTTGTTGATAAGAACGCCATCTTCATTTCTCAAGACCAACTACTTTGTTTCCAAACTTTTTAGTGCGCCATCTGTGATCTTTTATCGTTATTATCGATATATTTGTTTGTGTGTGTCAAATGCATGGTAGTGTGTGTAATGTTTTATTTATTTATTTATTTAATGTACTTTATAAGCATTATTATTAAAAATTTTAGCGTTCTGAACTTCTCCTGTAAGTGTGCCAAATTTTATGCTCCGCAAAAAGGGGTCCAAAGTTTTGCAAGCATCATGTATTAATATATAGATTACATATTTCTTACGCGAAAACGAAATTACCATCAACCGTCGTATTCTGGTCTACTGTCAGGGTACCCTTTAAATCTCATACAAGAGGCTTGCAAGCCCCAGATTGGTAACGCATCATTACCATCGTCGATATCTATATCTGGCATGAATTTCTTACCATTAGCAAATGCGCCTGCTAGCTTGCTGTACTGTAGTGTATGTTTATTTTACAACGGTAAGAGTTACGAAAGATGCTGATTACTTACCTCCAAATGACGCATTTGTCTATTTGCCTCCGCTGCTTTAAGATAGTAATGTATGTGTTTGTTTGGTTTCAGGTTCTGCAACAATACGGCCCACCTTACTACTCAACAGAGCTATGCTACGGACGGTACTACCACGGGCCACCCAGGCCCTACCACATGCCGTCACCACAACCAGAGGCACCGGTAATATTACCAGTTATGAACTAGACACAACGCGGTGAGGTGCAGGGTTCCACCCAAACCACCTTTATGTTTAGGTGTCTACGAATGTTCTCTTCTGATACACCTTCTTTATACGCACATTCAAACTCTATAATAGCCTCTCTCTAGATTTAAAAAAGGCTAAATTCTTCAAATACCAGCGCCGCATTTGTTTCTGACTCGTGTTGTTGCAGATGTCCATAACAACGTGCCCCACTCGCTCTTAAGCCTTTATTTACTTAAAAAAACTGTTACCCGCGGCTTTGCCGCCGTACGTAAGGAGATTCATATTCCAATCCGGTCTTCTCTTTCTCTTCTTCCAGTTGATCTTTCAGTTATAGACTGCCCGCGTTCTAAATTTTGTAGCAATCAGCATGCTTAAAAATTGACAAACCTTATAAAAAAATCATTCCATGTCTTACTCCTCTCCTCTCCTGTCTTGGCCAATACCTACGCCATTAGGTATAACTATCTGTTCGTTAAATTTCACCTCCATCCTTTGAGTAGTTTAGTAGTTTAAGTAGTGAGTTCTGCTTTCTGTATAAATAAATTAGTGATACAAAGCGAGCTATCAATACCTTTTCACTAGTTGGTCTTATAATCCTTTAGATAATGGTGGTAATATTGTTGCGCACTCACTAAACTATTTTTTTAGTTACTGTCTTCTTTCTACTAAAGTAACAGGAAGAGACAAAATAACTTTTAGTTCTGTCAAATTAGACCGTACACGTCATTTCTACAGACGTTTAATCTATCACTTCGAAAACGTTTATTAAAAACATCACAATTTGACATGTTCGGACTAATTTGACTTGTCTTAAACGTTCCGTCTCTTTTGTTTCATTTGAAAGAGAAATCATGCATTTAAAATGAGTTTAGTTTGTGAACAGCAGAGTTACCAATAATATGCATTACACGCCAACTAATTATGTGGCAAGCACATGAACGGAATCGGCTGGTTTAACACACTAAGCTCATGATTAGGTGGTAGTATTTTATGCCACCAGGATCGCGACTTCAGTTCTCACCACTATTGTATTGTTACCAACCAACTTTCGCAAGAGTTATAAGTATAACATTCCAATCTCAAATTAGCAACGCATCAATACTACCTTTGGTGTTATTATCTGACTTGTATGATAAAAAATAAATTACACAAATCGCTCAGCTTCCTCTTCCTTTATTATAAAAAACAACCGCGAAACTCCTTATTCTACTAATGACTTTAAAGACCTATCTATCAGATCTAGACTATTTATTACTGCACAAAAAACGATGTTAATTATACATTACGTAATTCGATCACGCGGCCGCTGGGGGTCAGGGTTTTGTCATTAATCTTATGAGCCATCATTTATTATCTTAACGACCAATAAAAGTAATTGACTAAAATTTCCTATAATAATTTCATCATTGTTCTTAATGTAGTTATTCTTTGCGGAAATTCTTAAACTTTTATTGCTCGAGTTTCAAGACAGGTGATTAAGTTCTGGTTTTATAATAAAACCTTTAGTCTAGTACAACACTTTATAAAGAGTTTTGTGTAAAAGTTACTAAAAAAATTGTGTGTGTACTTATGTACACGCATTAGAAGTTATACTTCTTCGGCGTAATAAGATAAAAAAATTATCTTTTGCCTTATTTTACATTTGTAGCCAAAATGACACCAACCATAGAAATAAAGAAATATTGTGAATACAATTGTCAGTTCTCACGCAAACATACGTAGATGTCCTTACTTTTACTTTGTTGGTACCTTTTTTGAAAAATTAAAATGTTATCTATAGCTAACTTCATCGCGTCGGTTTTTCGTGAAGGTGTGCGCGCGCATCGTAAAAATTTACCCTCATGATTTTTTCCTAAAGCGCCAAAAGAAGTATAACTTCAAAAATGTTTTAATACTAAGCTGTATAACATTTTTTAAATAAGCAAAAGAAGCTAACAAGGTGATCGTTTTTGTCACGAACTTTGTCGTAGGAGACCTAAGATCAATTTATCAACGCCTAAACGCGTAACATTTCTTGCTGATAGACATTCAGTGCTAGGCATTATCGTGTTCTGTCTCGGTGGTAGCTGATAAATTACTTCGTAAGGAACTTGACATACAAGATGTTTAAAATCCCACCTATTGTTGGCAACACGAGATTAACATCTTAAGCTATGTAAAGTCCTTCTAAATACGTGTTTAAATTTTTGAAGTCTTCAATGCATCTAACAAGAAATATCTAGACAAAAAAGACTTAAACGTTTTTTGGTTTTCAATATCATGGTATGGTATCTCATTTGATTCACTTTAAATCGAATGTACAATGAAGAAAAATTAAAGACATTTAAGAATAAACATTCGTTCCGTAAATTATTCATCGATTATACTAAGTATCAAATGAGAAAATGTACCATAACATGGATTTTTGTTTCATATCCGTGTGGATAAAATGTGTATTCTGTATGTTTAAAATGTGCTGAAGCATGTCTATAAATTTAAACATCTATATTGGAAGGACTTTGTATATACAGGCGACGTGTTTTTCGCACCACCAGGAAAACCGTCTGTGATCTGCGTGTTTGCCTTCGTCTATTTTAGAAAAAAAGTATTCGAATAGTCTTATTTTAAAAAATAATTTCCCGTTTGTTACATTACAAATTGTATTGTTTGATGGTAGTCTACAGACTACCATCAAACAATACATACCTAAGCAGTGGTCACCATTATCGTGTTATAGTATTACGGCTATGGTAGCTAATAAATTTAGGTTTCGTAAATTTTCTCTACTGCAGTGTTCCTATATTAAAGAAACGAGTCGTTTTGCTAAAAGCCTGTATTTTTGTTTTGTGAATTGCAATCTGTGGATCTATTTTTATAGATTTTCCCCGTGTTGGTCCGGGCTTATTTGCAGAATAAACCATCTGCATTCCTGCCAGGCCGCTCGTTAAAGGCAAGCATTGGCTTACCGTCACTAACACCGTGACATCTGACTTGGTGGTAAAGTTTCGCAGGGACTCGCCCGGATTGGTATCACCGCCTTACCTATTCCTGTTGCCATTATTTCAGTGCTTGCCGTAGACGTGTTCCGGTTTGTAGGATAAGGTAGCCGGTAAACTTAATTTTGCTCGAAGCCTAACATCCCGGCCTCAGGTTGGCAACGCATCATTACCACCTTTGATGTCTTTAGGCGGCGTGATTTTTTTACCATCAGGAAATCCGTCTGCTTGTTGCTTTCCAATACCACAAAAAAAAAATTAAGATATTAAAAAACGACTGCTCGTTGCAGGTACATACTTAAAATATTTTTGGAATGCTTCGTTATTTTTGAATCTACGAATGGTTCTACTTGCGGAATACAGTTCGTTAATAATGAAACCCAGTATAAATAAAATATATTTTATTACAGATTGTAGGTGTGGGCAGCGAGCCGTACCCTCCGCCACAGTACTACGGTTCGCCGCCATGTTACCAACACTCTCCGCAGAGGATACCCTACATGGGTCAGTATACAATTTTGACCTATTCCCGGATGATACCGCTCTATACTCTACACATGTGTCCAATCTCATTATTTCCATGAGACTGCAGTCAGCAGCCTACTCTCTAAAGACTTGGTTCAAAAAGTGGCGTGTAGAAATCAATCCGGAAAAAAGTAAGTAGTACTTATGTAGGAAAAAGACTCCAACCTGAACCAGAAGTTTCCACCAATAAAAAAAAGACATCTATGCTTGGAAGCGTTATCCCATGGGAAAGCGAGGTCAAATACCTCGGGGTAACGTTGGACAAAAATATAAATTCAAATCAGAAACAAGGCCAGACTTGTTATGTACCGTTTACATAGTAATCTGAACAAAAACAATAAAACGGCACTTAAAAATAAGTTGACACTTTATAAAACTTGCATACGACCCATACTGTTATATATTATATGCATTCGCCCACCTACCTATGACTACCCTTTACCCCCTACAAGTTGCTCAGAATAAATTCCTACGGCTAGACACGTAGACCACCACAGAGACTTGGAAATGCCGAGCCTAGCGAAGCACTTTCAAGAACTCTCTCTTACATATTTTTCTAAATTAGGAAAGCACCCCTATCCCTCTGATGGCAGAGCCATCTCCGCTTCACCGGAGGCCCCGTCACGTCATTCTAGTCAGTCTAGACCCCAATGACCCCATCACCGAGGCAAACGCCTCATACAACAGTACACATACATACACAAACTCGCGACAGCGCCGCCGCCACGATGTCCTCCTACGCAAACCACGATCCCACCCTAAGTCGAGGTACGGTCTCTCAGGAGACACCCTTAGGGAGGGTGGGGTCCTAGGACCCACCCATATTTAAATCTCTGGCTGAGCACTCTGCTCGCCCACTAGCCCGGAGACATTGTAAAATTCTTTGTGACTTGAATGATAGTGCCAAGTGACACTTACTTTACGATGAAATTGCAAATAATTTGTCCAAATTGAGGTTAGTTTAATCTGTCCTCTAATACAGTAATGTGAGTATTGATTTAATATTTAATAATTACAGAGTACCGCGGATGCCCGTGCCCAATGAACGCGTGTCCAAAAAACGTCCATATTGGGCCCGCTACTGGTAAAGCCCCGACCAGTGGCGGCCCGGCTGACGTTCCCTCTGCGCTAGCGCCGCCCGGGGGCGCCTTCAGGCCGAAGGTGCGGGCGTGCGCACTCGACTCCGTCGCTGACACACATGGCAGCGGCAAGGTAATCACATTTTTAACCGAGTTCAAAAAAAACGAACAGGTTATCAATTAGGCCGTTTTTTTTATATGTGTGTACACCGATTTTTCCGAGGTTTCTGAACCGATTTACATATTTCTTTTTTAATATTTTCGAATTGATCACATAAAAATTTGATTCATGTAGGCCCATTAGTTTTTATTTTATGAGCATATTTTACGTATTTTTACCTGTCCCAATATTTATTTTTATTAAATTAAATCATATCAGCAATAAACTAAAAGTATAAAAATAATTACGTCAGTTAAAATCGACTTCAAAAGTAAAAAATAAAAAGATTTAATATTAATTATTACTTTTTAGTTTCGAAGTCGGTTTTATTAACGTAGTTATTTTTACACAATATGATGAGGAATTTACGAAGTCAAATAAACCAACGAAAAAATGGCTATTTTAAGTTTGACGTGTCCATGTGTGTGTGTGTGTGTTTGCACACGTGTGTGTTTTTCGATTCCGATTCAATGTTTGCGTCAGAGTCTAAGGTATTACGCCCATCATCTTGATGCGTGGCGATCTACAACTGTGCGATTCTTAAAAAATTCAATCAAACCATTCTTGTGTAAACGTGTTATATTTTAGTTATAAAATCTTACTGTAATCTGTTTGGTTACAGGATCCTCCATTGGAGACAGAGCCGCCAGAGCCACCAACGGCCGCAGATGCTCCACACCCTTGCCCTTTGCCAGCAATCGGGGGTGCGTCTCCGAAACGCGAGTTGTACGATGTTCGAGAAAATCTACGTTTAAACGCTAACATCCCTGGACCCGCTGAAGCTATTGGACCGCCTTCGCCTGCGAGAGGAACGTGTGCTCCTCAGCCTCCACAATCTTCAGCGCCTCGGCGAGCGCGCCTAGGGAAAGCGATGGCAAGGCGATCCTTAGCGGGTGACGATACGTCTCTACTAATAGGAGTATCTCAACCACCTCACTCTAATCACAGTGATGCCGATGATGACGTATTAGCAATCTCACCACCTGTATGCGCACCTATTGATCTTTCTTCATCAGATGAAAGGTCAACGCCATTAGTTGACATCAAAAAAGAAAATGAAGGTCCCACGTGTGCAACTCCTAGGAAAGCCGACGCCCAAGCACTAAGAGAACATAACTGTTCAACTACCCTACCAGCCTCGGGGAACACCAATGATTCTACAAAACCTGTGAAGAGAAGATATTCTAAATCAAAATTAGAAATTGAAATGAAAGATGTTCATCTTGAGGAAGCCTGTAAAACTAATGGTATTGGAGAACATGTTAAATTACAAAAACGTAGAAAGGTTTCCAGTGATCAGTCGGATGTTAGAGTAGAAACTGTTACAAAAGAGCCAAAAAAGTTGAAAATTGCACAAAATAACAAAAAAGCGCAAAAAATATGTTTAGAGAAGAAAGCACACAAGAGAAAATCGGAATTAATTGGAAATGAACCAAAGGTCAAGAAGATGGTAGTTGAAACTAATGTCAGTGAGGATCCCAGGCTTGAAAATGTCGCAGCCATACCTAATGATCCTTTATGCGTGAAACCTAAAACAAAAAGTGCACTTTTACTAGATAACCTCATTAGGAAAAATAGTATTGACAGGCCTGACGCTAAAGGATATATCTCAGATACAAAGTTAAATCCAGCTGAACTTTTCCTAACTCCTAATGAAGATGTTTCTGATAGTTGTTCTAAGAAAGCTCTTAATACCAATAACAATGTGATTGATAGCGATACGTCTACAACTGATGCAAGGTCGAAAACAATTGCGGCGGTTAACCAGTTAATACATAAGAAATTTGCACTTAAAAGTACGTACAAAGTAGAAAAAGTTAATTCTAAAATAACTCAAAATATAAAATCAGTATTATCAGGTCCTAACAAAACACCAAAAATTGAAGATCAAATCTCTACACCAACCATAAAAAATGGTGAAATATGTGCCGATAAAATTATAAGTAATAACAAAATTGAAGATAATTCAAAATTATCAATAGAAAAAAATAAAAATGAATCTACAAAAGAAAATAGTAAATGTGAAATTGTCGTCAAACCAATTAAACAACCCAAATCAACTAAAAATAAATGCATTACCAACAAATTAGAGATTTGTCCAAAGACAGATAAAGTATTAGAAATGGCAAATAAAATGTCTAATCTAATAAACGAAAACAAATCTACAACAGAAAGCACGTTAACATCAAAGAAAGTAGAAAACGATAAAATTAATGGGGAACAAGGAAAAAATGTAGAGAAATTGGTGAAACTTTTAGCTTCTAAAAAGCAAAGTGTCATCGACGCGGCCGCAGCGAAGGATGCCGAGATCACAGAAAATAAGGCTGCAAAAAGATGTAAATTAAGTGAGAAAGCTGTTCCTAGTGATCAAAAAGGAAAAGTCGTTGAAAAACCTGTAAAGTTGTTAGATTCAAAGAAAAACTTTGAAGACTCATTAGTGATCTCAGAGACTTGTCCTTTGTCCGCGGCGCGAGCGCGGCGGCGGCGGAAGAGCGGTG
>NJDD01006554.1:0-40218 GCA_002245505.1 Calephelis nemesis | reverse complement strand
CCCCCGCCCCTCGCGCCGCCGCCCCGCGCCGCCCCGCGCTGGTCCAACGGCTGGAACTGGGAGGGCGACCACTACCTGTCCAAAGTATACCTCAATGTAAGTCACCTCTACTTTTAAGATCATAATACTTACTCTGTTTTACGTATACAATAAGATAGAGACGAAAAGAGGGATAGAGAATAATGATCGTAACTTACTGTCATTGTATACTAAAAATTATTAGGTGAATCGTACTTTTCATTGCACAATAACACGTTTGATACATAATTGATAGAATTAGGGACCTTACAAAATTAGTCTTAAAAATATCTCCATGCGATCTCACTGTTTAACACGTATGTTTATCATATCAATACATTATTACCTTATTCCATTTTATCTCTCTCTAAAACTTATTTAATTTGGTTTCTTAGCTACATCTGAGATTTAGCTGCAATAGGTACAATTTATCTGTAAACAATCATCTCTCATAATGTTTCGTCGTATCCTACTCGATGTTGAAGCGAAATTAATTTCTACTAATAATTATATATGTAAATACATCGCGCAAGTTCTAACTTCAATCTCAACGCAGTAATATCCCTTGCCAAACTGGGATAATCAATATTTGCATTTGCTAGTGAGCGTCATCAGTTGCCCTTGTGCTCCAGAACGATTCGCGGCTGGACCGCACGGCGCGGTGCTGGGCGCGCATGACTCACGCGAGCGGAGACAGCGTGGGCCGTGGCGACTGCGTGCTGCTGCGGGCCGCACCCGCCCGCGCCCAGCCCTTCGTGGCGCGCGTCGCCAGCCTCTGGGAGAACCCCGACGACGGTCAGACACTACTTTATCTTATTACATTTTGTAGTGTAAGTTAATATAGAACCGGCGAGTTCCAATGTGTATTGTCTCATTATGGTATCTCAGCATTGTAATGAAAAAAAAACTACTCGACGATAGAAGGATGCCAGTCGACGTGCTACAAAGTTTTACAAAGTTTGAAAAGAAGTCTGGATGAATGTAGTCAACCTATTTATTACACGCATTTACGCCAATAAACGGTGTAGACGCAGAATACATGTAGATACTGTTAGTGATATTGTAAAACAATTGTTGCAGGTGAGATGATGGTGTCCCTGGTGTGGTACTACCGTCCGGAGCACACGGAGCGCGGGCGGCAGGCGGCGGACGCGGCGGACGAGGTGTTCGCCTCCCGCCATCGGGACGCCAACTCCGTCGCCTGCATCGAGGACAAGTGTTACGTGCTCACCTTCAACGAGTATTGTCGGTGAGTTAGTCTAACATCCTGGTTTTTGACAGAAAAGCGCGGGAAATGTGAAGTAAGCGATTGACATCTCACGAAAATTGTCATACAACGACTGACATTTTCCACGGACTGTTTCAAGTTCAAACGAAAGAGATTCTTACACTGTGCAAAAGCATGAGATTATAACTCAATTAATACTTACTCGCTATGGCATGACCCACGTTTCGACTTAACGATTCGCGAATACTCAAAGCTGAGAGTTATTTGTATGGCCCTCAATTCAAAGAACATCTATTCGTTTTAATGTCATAATTAGATGAACTAAAAATATATAGTATAATGGCTAAAACTGTAATACAAATTATTTTCAGGTACAAAAAGCGACTAAAAGCGGCGGAGGAAGGTATCACGATAACAACGTCAATAGTCCCACCGCTGCCAGCCAGCGAGGTGACATCCGCCTTAGCACCTAACGACACCAAGCTCCCGCCATCAGTGTCGCCGGAACTCGTGCTCTTCTGCCGCAAAATATACGATTTCAGATCCAAGAAAATACACGTGCCGAATAAATGAACTCATAAGGACCATTGCTGTGTCGTGATACGAAAAAGCTCGAGCTCTGTGAATGCATACGATTTTTATAAATATTTTATCTGTAGGAGTGAACACCAAAGCTTGAAGTTTTAAGTCTTTAGTTGGCGACCCTTTATGATAATCGTAGAAGGTGTGGACTTCGTTCCAGATAAAAAGACGTACAGTTCGATCTATATATCTTGACCGCTCTGAAGTATGCAACGAGACTCACGCATGGAAAATGTCAAACAATTTTCTACGCAGCACTTACATAAATTACAGAGCTGATTTGGATATATTGGCCTTAGTGTACACATATGTGTTGAATTGTAGTGTCCTCATCGAAACTCATTTAGTACAAAGCGTTCCCAGATTCCAATAGAATGTGTGTGGCAAACTTTTCTTGTGTTGCTTGAAACACGTAATATAAGTGAATTTTTTGTACGTATAATTTATTTGCGATTTTGTATTTTTTTCAAGTGACATTACACTTCATCAAAAGATGCCTTTTTTAACATGTAAGTAGTTTTAAGGAAAGGATAAAATTTCATAATTGTGGATAGGAATATTCATCTTTGCTTAGTGGTTTATTACATCCTGTGTATCATTACGTAGAAGCGTTGAGTGTGTAGATGCTGTCATATTTCCTTGCGTATTAAATAAAATGTAAGCTATAGGAGACCGTACGCTGATATTTCATTGTTCTCTTCCAGAATTATTAACTTACTTTTGAATGTTTTTTTTTTCGAAACATTATTAGTAACCGTGCTAACAACAACAAGCGTTGCTAACCGTGAGGTTTCTACATCACAAGACTGTATTTTATTCTATCAACGTACACTGCGCTTTTCAAAAAGATTACCTTTATAGCTGCAATAGCACTTGGTGCATGAATAAAAAGTCTTAATTTAAATGTATCTATCTATTTAAAACTATTACTAAAGTAATTATATAGATGGATAGATTGAAACACTTATTTCATAAAAAGACTACCTAATCAGAAGACTGTCAAGAAGAAAAGCCGACAACAGACCTTAAAGTAACCTTTACGAAAATTTCTTCAGCGTATATCTATCACTTACTTTGTTTATTGTCCAATTTGTGTAAAATTTAGTGAAAAGTAAATTCTTACACTGATAAATGTCAATGTGATAGACAGTGCTTACAAGATATTGGTTAGTTTGGTTGTTTTAATGGGTATGTATGTGTAGACAAATATATGTCTGTCTTTATAGCCATAAGTATTGTGTGTCTTTACATTTAAGTATTTTAAGGTTAGATTCATCTTACGATGTTTGTTGCGTTTGGTCTCCTAATAGTATTTGAATTAAAGAGCATTTATACAATTAATTTAATTTATGTAACTGTTACATTGTTATCTGCGTAGAGTCTATAATAAATTATTATTTTATACGATGCAAGTAAGTCAGGTCTTGCTTTATTGTAAGTGCTTACTTTAGTGGACCCTAGTTAAGGATTCCAAAAATATGAATTTCAGATTAATCAAAATCCTTATTTATTTTATACACGGAAATACAGTATACGAGAAGATACTGTCGGCGTTACAGATCATCTAAATAAAAATGAACGTCCGCCATGATTAATACTATCTCCAATTGTAAGGTTCAAAACCTTTACCGTGAGTTGCAACAGATTACGTGCAGTAATTTACGTATCAAAATCCGTAGAAATTTTGTCTCAAAATTTAGTTCTCTTAGTTACCAGTAGAGGCACTGCTCCTAGTTTTTATACTAACATTTATGGAGACGCTAGCGAATATAGTGCCGTAGACTCATGGTAGGGGCTCTTTTATATCATTGTGTCATCGATAACTTGTGCATATTGTGTATTAGCACAAAGAAAGAAACACTATTTAATTGGACGATTTATGCGACTATACTAAGGTACACAATTGAAGTACAAAGTGAAGTAAGCCGTTTAACAAGGACAGTAATCTTACGAAACTCATTCAATTACTATTTATTATTTGGCAGTTCCTAACATAAAAGACTTATTTCTTACTCATGTTTTTTCACTCCATCACAATTTAATTAAGTTTAAAATATTAGAATCATCATTGTATACGTTACGCCTATCGCTGCAAGCTGTTTTGAGGCTAGTAGCTCGTACTTGCCTCCCACTCATATCAAGATGGCTACTCCGCTATTCATTTGCATTTGTATCTCCATTGCATTGTCGATTCGGTCAACTTTATTCAATGATTAGAAGGTATATCTAAGATGTCATGTTATTACACAAAAAAGTTGGTTTATCAGAATCACCCAATCAACCAAGATACAATTTCAAATGATTAAGTGCAAAAGAAGCCCAACAATTTAGCAGTGTAGCCAACCAATAAAAATATGGGATCTTGAAACAAATTTTTCAAGTAATCATTAAAAAAACAAATAACCCGTCTTGCTCTAACAGAATTAATTATAACAATGTTGATATAACTGTCTGTCTGTCTAAAGAATGAATGTGGCTGAAAATCAATTATAATTTGTAACCTAGGACAAAGAAGAACTGCTGAACAAGAAAGGCTGCATAACATTCTGCCTTTTCTGACGTTTAGAGATCTAAAGATCTGTCACAGATCCTACTTTATTACTATTGATTATCTATGGTTGAGGTATTTATTAAAAACTATAGATTCTGAGACAATTTGAACATAAATTGATTTATATTTTACCTTTACCACTGAGTATGAAGCGTTTTAAGCAGCTCTTTTCCTTGCACTTAAATTTAAAAACAATTTTGAAACATGTAATTAATTCAAAATTTTAACGGCCACGCAGCAATAACTGGCGGTAACTCAAATTGACCAAAATGTTGTTTTTGTTTATAAGAATAATTAAATCGGTGTACAACATTGAACTTTGCGTTTACACAAATCACGAAAAACATTTTTTTTTCGAATTTAAAAACCACTTAACGGATTAATGGTAAAGACGGATTTTTATGTGGATGGGGAACAAAATGACTAGTACATACCTTGGCTGACTTTTCCTTTTAGTGGGGCAGTATTTGAGAACATTAGCTGATCACAAATATTGGATACTTTCGTCTTTCAAGACTGATTTATAAAATCTAGTGTGATTATGTTTTTCGATTCATGTATCAAACAATATTCAACTTCAAAAATAACAAATGGGAACATTGTAACATATTATAAATGTAATATTAATTAGTGCATAGATGTAATCAAAGTGTGTTGCATGAAGAGATATATTGTACTTTAAAATCTCTTTATCATTAGAGAATTTGTCCGAATACAGCAACGCAATAAAAACTTTTTCAAAGTGGACGTTTAGAAATTGTTTTAATGAAAACTTATTTCTTTAAAATGATCGTCTACAAACGTAACGTTATTTAGCAGTTTGACATTTATGACCTTAATCCCAGCACAAAATGTAACTTGAAGTATAAGTACAGTACGTGTACATTTTAGTCGAAGGCAATTTCAAATCGGAACCTCAAGGAAATCATGGTAGCATACTTCCAAGGAATCAAAGTAAATCTCCTCGGTTTTAAAGCTGGATCCTAACGCTGAGTAGTGCCTATCAATAAAGTTTGAAATAATATTTGTATTTTGTTAAATATATTTTTTTCATCTACCTAATATTAGGAGTGATATCGACACAAAATATAAGATTTAGGAGAACTTGCCATAGTTGAAAAAGATTTTTCTTTAAATTCTTCTTTAAATGTTCTTTAAATTTGTCAGATGCCACTTATGCTAATATGAAATGCATTTGTTTCACCTTTTCCGAAAGTTGCGACTAAACTAGACAATGAGGTTGACGACATTTATCCAAATAAAAAAAACTTATGTTTAAGAAATGTTCTGTTTAATCTAAAGAAAAAAGTAGTCTTCTATACGTCTGTACTTGAATAAAATGTGCGAAAAGTAAAAATAAGTCATTTCGTAACTCATTTTGAGTAAGAAAAATTGTGTAAGTATATAACACAGACATAGATGGTATATACCTACACATGTTTATTTATGGTAACAAGATCACTTCTGCGTAACGTTACAGTTTATAGACGACCACAAAACTAATTTACAATAGAATATAGAATTAGCCTTCATTATTTTGCGTTGTATTCGCGTATTTGGCATGTAATTTTTATGTAGAAAAGATTATATTTATCGTTATTACTACCTAATTTCCATGTGAAATTTAAAGGGCATTTACAATTACAGATGCAATTAATGCAGTCTTCTTAATGTGTGCGGTTTTCTGTTTATGTTGTACATATTCTTAGTCTTTGTTTGTTGTTATTAATTATTATTTCTCCAGTGAGATTAAAATTTGAAGCTAACTCCAAACTGTTGTTGACATTCGAACATTTATATGGCTAATTTAAATACACCGTGTTTTTTTAAATGCATACGTAATACTACATAATACTTAACAATAATACATAATAAATACTATAGTTTACAGTATTTTAAAACATTGATGTTTAATACAGAATGTTATTAATAAAAAAAACAATTTCAAAAGAAATCTCCTTTGTAACTTTCTTATGACAATAGATAATGTAGGTACATGTTCAAAAAACTTAATTTTAAAAAATATGCAATGCAAAAACAGTACCTACATAAACTGTAAATGTACAAAATGTTGGGCTATTAGAATTTTATGCTAAATTGTACAAATACTTCTGGTGTAAAAATCTGTTTTCTCTGACTAAATAATAAAAATAGAATTTTTAACTTTCTGTTTTATCAAACAATGATCAATATAGGTAGTCTACATATTGTATCAAAATATCTGTCCACGCAGAAATCATGAACAAGACGTCACAATCTTAGACAATGTACGTTTCTGTAGCAACAGGGAATAACCATGAAAATCTCACTGGTAACTATTCCAAAGCTTATGTTCTCTACTATTTCTTAATCTTTGCTTGAAGCCAAATAATTAGCTGCAATAATTTTACTATTCATTAAAATATTCAGAAATGAATGTAATAATACAATCTCCTTTCTATTTAGGTTATAATTATATCAGAAACACGCGTAAAATATTATTATGGACAATAAAAGACATAAATTTACTTCAACTTAACGAAAAGTACCTACTCAAGTATCTGAGTATAAGCTAATGTAAGCTCTTATTTTAAAATTAAATTTGTACCTACTCATGAGACAGATTGAACATCTGTGACTGCCTGGTGCATGTACCTACGTAAAAAAACATGTTTAATAGACGTTCATGGTTTTTTTTCACATTAGACATTAAGTTGTTTATTACCGTTAAAGTTTAGGTTTAATAAGGTTTTGAAAGTTACGCGTGTTCCTCTGATATACTTTCTAACTCATTATTATTAGTTATTATAGCGTAAATGAGTAAATTCCATAATATAATAGTAATTTTACTATAAGTGAGCTCTCCCTTGCTTGTAGGTGGAAAGTTTAAGAACGTTACCTGGTATTCCGCAATTGCAACCCTCTTATAGTCAATAATAATTTATAGATTTAGGTTTACTAATAAGAAAGTAAAACTTTGTTTTTATTATTTATTTGTTTTAATAAAAATTATATAGGTATATTTTTATTATTGTAACCTTACGTTGGCTGTAATTAATTATGATGTAAAATTAATATATGTATTTTTATTTCAATCTGTCTTTTATTTTCTTACTTACTTCTCTATATTTGGCATGATTAATTGCACAAACTGATCTAAAGGCGGAGCCCCATCGGTGCTTGTATTGTCGCTGTGTCTTCCCTATAGTAATCCACAGATTTCGTAGCGCAACGGACCAATGGCGGCTCACCCTTACCCTAAAGTAAGCGAAATATGATTTTATTATTGATAGAAGTAGGCGTTAGTTTAGCAGACGTAAACCCTATTTAAATAAACTATCATATAATTGCAAATTCCATGTGAGAATTGTATACACAATAAGCCGTAAGTAGGAAAGACGGGGCGCAGTAAATGTATTGGACTTGCCGGAAGTCTCATAAATTATTGATGCGCTGCTATGTTTGAGGTTACCTAAAGTCATCCTGTTTGTTGGTAAGGTTGTTTTCACATCAATTATGTTGTGGGTCAACGATACCATTCGATATATTAAAAAACAGTAGCAGTCGTGGGACTGCCGATAGAAGTGAAAACGGAACTATTAAGTTGAGAGTAATTAAAACTATATGCATAAATTATATGAAATTTTTTATGTTTTATTTATTAGTTACATATGAGTCCGGTTTCCGTCCAGGGCACAGTACGACTACTGCGCTAGTAAAGATTACGGATGACATTCGTTTCGCGATGGACAACAAGATGTTAACAGTGTTAACTTTACTTGACTTTAGTAACGCCTTCAACTCTGTGGATCACGACGTGCTACTGGAAGTAATACAAACTTTCAATTTATCTCCTGCTTCTGTTAATTGGTTTCGCAGTTATCTACAGGGACGAACACAATTTGTTCAAGCGGCAGAAGTTATGTCATCTTGGTCCATTCTTACTAGTGGTGTGCCTCAAGGTGGCGTTTTGTCACCTCTCCTATTCACATCATTCATAAATTCTGTAACTCTGTTCTTATCCTCCCACTTCCACCTTTATGCAGACGATCTTCAAATTTACACCCACTCTCGCCTCTCGGAACTTGACAATGCTATTACTGTTGTTAATAATGATCTGGTCAGTAACTGCGCAGCATTTCAGAGTTTTCGGAACGTAACTTTGAAATAACGGCTTCCGAACCCGAACTCGGTGTAAGCACCAGCGTACGACTTCACACCTGCCGCGAACGTGCCCACCAAACTCAGAAGATCCCGCCACGTCTTGTCAGATCCTCCGAACCCAATAACCGCGGCAAACGCTAGACCCCATCCCAACCCAAACACAAACTCACAAGACACCACACTACACCGTCGCCGGATGCCGCCGGTCTCGGCGACGAAGATCTCTCTTGCACCCGGCGCCTAACGCCGAGCGATGAGCCACTACTTCTCTGACGTTGCTCTGAACTTGCTGCTGACGTTGTTTGGAACAGTCCAATCCATTTAAATAATGATGTCTCGGGCTGAGCTCTCTGCTCGTCCAAAATAGTCCGGTGAAGTTATAAAAACCGCGAGGCTAGCAACTTATTAGCCATTTAAAAAAATACTTTTCGTTTATTTATTTTTTCTTTTAGTTATGCCATAATCAAGTATAACTTTTCAAGCGCGCATTTATTTTTTATCATATTAAGTATTATATAGAACTGTGTAAGTACTTACCTATCGGCCATAACTATCGACGTAGTCAATAAGAAATAAATTTTATCACAGCTTGAATAGTTTGATAGTTCAAATAGTTAGAGCTTTAGTCAGCGAGACGAAAGGGTGAAGGTTCAAATATTGACTAAGTTTAAAATAAACTGTTTCTTTAAATATATATAAAAACTAGGTATTAATCGTTCTTACTAAATAGTCCTAAATCCTAACCACAGGTAACCTAACCTTTGTGCTTTGGAGAGTTTTAAAGAATCAGGCTTAAAGTCGATGGTTCGCCGTTCGTTTTTTTCTTGAATCAGTTCTTTGACTATGGTAACATTAATTGCAACATTTTTCTGTGATACATATTTTTGTTACAATATACAAGTTGATCTATACAACCTTATGTGCTCGAATAATTACTGTTCTTCAAATAAATTAAAGTAAAAATGCATCAATTACACAATATAGTTATTATATTTGTGATACAGTAACAAGTAGACAAATCATAGGGACGCACACACAAAACATATGCTATACAATTTTCTTAACCATAGTCTGTTACAGACACAGAGAAAAACGGAAACAGAAAAACCTTCGAGTGCAAAACAGGGCTACTACCTATGCACTTCTTTACCTGCTGAAAAACTACCCTTTTAGTTAGATTCTACACAAACTTAACACATATTTAGGGTCAGTAATCAATATTTGCTATGCATTTGGAACAGACTATAGTCATCTACATTATTGTTTCTTAATTAATACAGAATACATAATATATAACATTAATTTATTTTAAAGATATTTGCACCTGCTATATAGTGACATTGAATGTGATTTTCTTTATCAATGTTTTTTCTTTTTCGAAGTAAGCAATTACTGCTATTTTTAGTTGAATTTTTAATCACGACATGACTTCTTTATCTGTTAGTAATTGGTTGGTGCTTACAATAATCTGTAATAGCAGTGGCCCTTTCGGAGCTTTGTAACCTTTATTCTGCTGGCTTAGCTGACAAGCTCCCAGGTTACACGGAAGGTACATTCACAAAAAGATAAACACAGCTTCTACAAGAAAACGATTCCGTACAGATTGATCTTATAGTTTTTAGTTTAAAGGGCCGTAGGCACTTTAAGGAAAATTAAACTTCATCTTCAATCTGCTTAAAAACCTAAAATCAATTCTAAAATCTTGCCATAAATACATTGTGTATGGTGTAAAACACAATTTTACAAAGTATACTAGCTATTGTTTTCATACAAAACATTAAAAAATATCCTGTTTAAAGCTGTAATTCCGAATAAATAAAACAAGATGTTTTTTTACATAAAAAAAATAAAATGTACAACGCTAGTACAACATAGTAAAGTAAAAAAATGCAATACTCAGACATTAGTCATTCAAAAAGTAAAAATAAAACTATTGCTACAAAAAAAAATTATATACATAGATAAAACTATCTATATTATACATAGATAATCTATTTGATAAATATTGTGCATCAGGAATAGAGAACATGTCAATAACACAAAATTAACTAAGGTACCCTATCTGCATGGATCTTTCGATGGTAGTCACCCTATCGAATATTTGCAGAATGAATATCCCATTAAACAAGTTTTCATTTCTTGCTTCTTTAGAAAGATTTGATATATTTGTTGTAAATTTGTTTAGGCATGCATAAAAAAGAAACATAATAACACCACTATAAGCTGCAGTACCCATACATAGGTATATAAGTAATTAAACTTTTAGCCAAGAAAACATAATGTTTTGGAAGTAACATTTTTTTGACTTCAGTATGATTAATCTAAAGAGATTTAGGCCTGGATAGCATCTGAATAAATTACCTATTTGAAACTTTCAGTAGTGTCAGCACAGCTTATTATTTCTATCTATCTATCTATTATTAATCAAATAATGTTTCAAGCTTTTTATAGTTTAGTTTTCATATCCTTATTATCAGTACTGAATCAAACAATGTTCAATCTTTACACAGTTTCCACTTAAATATTCTTCAAGCAAGTTTTCTACCGTGGCTTTGGTTGGTTGTAAGTGAATAGAGTTTTCTTAGTTATGATAAAATATAACAATCATGGTAATTGGTCTTAAGTCCATTTGTAGTGTTTTCAAAAAGTATGTTTAGATATTGGCCAAAAACAGACAAATAAGCAAAAATATAAGCTGGAGTGTATTTAGTATACCTACATTTTCTTGTGCATGGATTATCTCAACTTACTATTTCACTTTTACTCATATCATAACAAAATTTAGAATACAATATACTATTACAATTACATCAAGCTAGCAACTAAGAGACTCATCTTGGGACAAGGGAATGGATATTTAGGTAGATTTTAATCAACAGAGTATTACATTTGTCAATCGAAACCTTCAAGCCAAGTGATTGAAGAAATTCGAGTTATTGTATGTTTGTTAACAATAAAGGTTCCAATGGCATGAACTTTAAATATCAAACAGTAAACATTATACAATTACTATTATTGCCACTAACAAGAATTCTCTTAAATGCAGACAGCTTTCGTATATCTAGGCCTATAAATAGATTTACAGTTAGCATCAGGAATAGATAACAGTAACACAGTAAAGGGGCATTTGAATATGTTCCTTTTTTAATGTAAGTCTATAGTTTTAACAGTTTCTAATATAATATTAGCATACACACATTTATAAATTAATAATAGTATGTTTCCATCAGATTATCTGTCTTTAGATGAACACATTGAGAGTGGTTGTAACCTTTAGTACAACTGGATGGTGCAATTCAATTATAAAAGCTTAATTGAAAAATGTTTAATTTTTGATGAAATTATGACAGCAAAAATAAATCTTAAAATCAAGATGTTAGACCCATGTTTTAACATAGGACTTTAATTGAACAGTTTTTCTTAAGGTTCAAGATCTGTTATTTCATATTGCTCTGTTCAATTTAAGAATGACAATACATAAGTAAAGATTTGAGAGTTGTAATTTAGGCTTTTCCATACCCTGTTACCCAATCATACACAAAATCAAGTATTGTTATTTTTGTGAATATTTCTATATAGTTTTTATGGAATGTTCTACAGACGTTAATACACATTTATTGCTTACACAAAGCTTTCCAACTCCTTTATATGATTTAAAATCACCTAACTAATACTCTTCAATACCAATGCCTTACAAAATGCTATAATATTCACATATCTGAAAATACATAATCATAACAATTTAATAACACATTATGGCTATATAATCTCCAGAATTTACTATCTCAAAAGTTACAACAACTATTTGTTTTCTTGGCTGTTTTATAAAATGCTTTACTGTGCATTGATAGACTATCAGACTTTGCAACCAAATCATCTAACTTTTCTCCTCTTTCCAAAACCGCTTTAATAGTATCATGTAAAATTATTTTCGTTTCATCTAAATCATTTTGTATTTTTGTCAAGGCGTCAGCTTCTCTGGGGTTTTGATACTTAGCTAAGTACTGAGGTAAGACAGGGAAGTCTGTTGTCCCTTCATTGGCAGTTGGCCAACTGGCAGCAGGTACTTTTGCAGTGAACTCGTCAAGAATTTTTGTGATTAAAGTATGTGCAACCCGGTTTGGATATTCGTGATCTGATATAAAAACGCCTGCTAAGTTGTCAGCTCTGACATACACATGTAACATATATTCTCCTTCTTTTATCGACTGTCTTGAAGCTGCTTGGGTTCTTTCAACCATAGTCTTACTAACAAATATCATGAACTCTTGTACAGAACCTCTTTGGAAAAAACTAAAACTTTGCAGATCATATGCTGCCTTCAGTATATTGGCGCTATTAACACCTTTGTATAAAACACCCAGGGAGTATACTTTCACCATTGCTATAGTTTTCTAAGGTGCGGTGATACTACTGAAAAAAAAACAAAATTAGATAAGTAACGTTAATTGTCGCAGTCAATGAGCTCAATAGAATACAATTTCAGTACACAATGTAAGATACCACTCACCGTTTATCCCAATTTAGCTTTCTATTTCAGAATATCAAACAACAAACAAAACAAAATTGGCCTACAACTTTGTTCTCATAAAGTGGCTCCACTTAGAATCATTTACAAATAAAAACTATGATTATTATAATCAAGTATTCATTTACTATTTACGATTAAAAGAGATCAATTTTTACATTCACGAAATTTTTCGACAATTTCCGAAATCCGAATTTCCGAATGTAGTAGTCGATTTGATTGTCAAAATTCAAGTGACGTAACTTGTCACTGACGTTGCCAGTTTCAATGTTGTCGACACCAAAAATTTTATTACAAATTTAAAAAAATCCACCGTCTATAAATATTTTGAAATGAGTAAAAATATCGCTAGAATTAAAAATACTATGGTTAACAAATAACCTTTGGGCGTTTTCGTAAAAAGCAACCAACTACAAAAACTGTCAAACTAAAGCATAGCGCCCATTTGGACGGGCCGGGACAGGGTGTATCGCAGTGCAATAATATCGCTTGCATACAATATTTCGTATAGTGCAACACCCACTGTGCTGGGGCGCACCGAATTCCCGAGGCGGATTTTCACGAGGCACCCCGCGTGCATTAACCGATGCGGCCTATAATGACCAAAAATAATGATATCACTATTAAGAATGGAGCATTAATGTCCCCCGTGTTGGTAAGGGCTCTTTTGCACAATAGTCATCAAGATAAGGTTGATACATACATACATACATATATTCACGCCACGTCCCTTACGGGGTAGGCAGAGAGTATCGAGTGCCAGACCTCACTATCCTGACAAACCTGCCTTGCTTCTTTCATATTCATTACCCTTTTCATACAAACAGGTTGATAAATTCAATTATGTTACTGAACGATTTCACTTTGTTACTGTCTCATGTTTTTAAATAGTCAATATATTTTATTAAAATTTTATAGTTCGATCCCAGATTCTTTCTTTTTTACGTAAAACCGATTGAAATTAGTGATCTTATTAATATTGTGAGCACTTTGTACAGTTCAAGTGCTTTCATATCCTAAAAATATCAAGATGGTTTTGCTTAAAAAGCAAGAAGTTAAAAGTTAATGGAACCTTAAATCTTTGTACTCTAATAAAAAAGTATTTTTTTTTAAGTATTTCTTTCTTAGTATTACATCCCAGCCTCAGCCGTGCTATTCTGTAACGTTATTATAAAAACTCGAATGCGGAATCCGTGGTGAGATTTCAATTTCGTATTCTAAAAAACTCGATAGTTCTAGTAGCGCCACTCTGCCGATAGTAAAAATGAGGTGAACTAGGCTGAGTGAGTACTCTTAAGTAACATAAACATTGTACGTCGGCATTCTGTAAGGTAATTTATGCCTCAAGCGTTGAGTTCGGGTGTTTACAAACATGAATTCACCTTTCAGAAATCCTGTCGCAAAATAAGTGCCGAGTTCGTGAGTAAGATACCGGTCGTGGACGAAATTGTTTAAGAATTTTAGTTATTGTGGCTCGTTATTTTATATTAAGAGGTATATTTCAAAAATCTAATGTCCTGGACATAATTGAAAGTCGCCGGCAAAGTACCAGAATTCGGTGTATGTAAATTTAAAATCGAACTAAAATTTTATTGACTGTTATCGTTTATTGGAAAAAAATATTTTACAAGTGATGGATGATAATAAAGTTTTGGGTAAGAGCCCTCTACGTCGACGAAGGGTATTAACAAGCAGAGTAAAGGTATGTATCAAAGACTAGTATTTCGTGATCGCATTAATTAATGCATCTAAAGCTATGTAAGTTTTTTTTATTCTAACCTAATTACAATATATTATTATATAATTATTACTTTCAGATATCTTTTTATAATATTCCATGAAAGTAGGTATGAAACATATTTTCCTCACATAAACCACTCATGACGTTCGTCTAATCCCTGTAGCAATTTTTACGAGGTCACCTCTTCAAGTGGCAAATTTTAGTTAAATATTAAACAAATAAATACCCCTAGACAAATTACACATATTTTCCCCGTGTTGGTCCGGGCTCCTTGCAGAATAGATTATCTGCCTTGCTGCCAGGCAGCTCGTAAAAAACGAGCATACGTTTATCGTCAATAACAGCGCGACATCTAAAAATAGGTATTAGAGTTTCACAACAACTTGCCAATTGATACCACCGCCTTACCTATTCGTGCCACCATAACGTCAATGAAGGATAAGTTCATTTTGCCGGTCAACTTAATTTTGCACGCGGCTTAAAATCCTGACCTCAGGTTGACAACCCACCATTACCACCTTTGATCTCTCTAGACGGCATGAATTTCTTACCATCGGGAAATCCGTCTGCTTGTTTGTCTTTCAATACTATGACAATGAAAAATATAAAAATAATTTATTGAATCTAACCCCCATAAGTAATGTTACATTATCAACGATACTAATACACAGAAATACTTAAATAAATAAAAAAATGTGTGCGTGTACTAGCGTACACTCGTAAGAAGTGAAGAAGTGAAACTTCTTTATGACGTTATTTTAAAAAAAATAATTTACTATATGCAACTTTACAGAAATTGGTTAAATAAAGTTTATTGCCAATCCCTACTCCGCTGGAGAAAGTATACTTCGAATCACGCGTGGTAGGGTTAAAACAAAGATGGCGCGTAACGGAAAAATGTGTCGCGTAACGAAAAAATGTTACACTAATTTTTTTTCCAACCCCGATAAAGAAGTTTCACTTCAAAAAACATCCCAGACCTCGAAATGCTCAATGTTAATTACACAAATTCCTGCCCCCGTCAGGAATCGAACCCGAGCCTCGCAGTTAGTCTGTGTAGTTAGCCGTGTGCGCTAGCCATTCGACCGACGCAACGAGGCGGTCAAGATTAACCGAATTCAAAAGGGGAATGTACCTTATCAAATAAGACTTTATTGTTAATGAGGTACCTAGTTTCAGAACGTTTATTTAACCTTCCTATTTATTTCATATCTACTATATTTCTTATAAGAGAAATATTTCGAATATTCTTTATTTTTCATTTATTTATTCTTTGCGACTGGGAGCCATGAAAGGGTATGTGGAAAACACATTAATTAGTTTGTGTCACAAAACCATCGGCAGCTCGCAATATCCACGAAGTCATAGAACTAACCACTTGAGAAACCAAACCAACTTCAAAGAAACCACAGATTACATTTCTTATTTTCTTCAGTGACGCTAGAATTTTCGTATTATTAAAGAGTTCATTGCTTTTAAAATTACAGTTTAATTTTAATTCAGCCTATGACACAATAATAAAGATATGTTATGTCTATAAATGGTGTAAAATAGTCGTTTAAAAAAAATATTTTACAAAAATAAAACATAGACTACGTATATCGATAAAATAAAATATCGTTGTCCCTTCACTTAGTAGGTGAGTTTTGAAGCGGGACTCACTTCACTTCGACTATGCCGAGTGGATGTTTACAGAATGCTAAAGCAAAAACTCGAACGTTCGAAAGTGAAGTGAGTCGTATCACTCAGGTGAGATGCGAGTTCGAGCGTGGTTTTTCCAGAATAGCATAGCAGGTAGGCAATGCATCACTACCACCTGTGTTGTCTCAAGGCGGTGTGAATTTCTTACCATCAGGAAATCCATCTGCTTGTTTGCCTTCCATTAGCATAAAAAAAGGTTTAGGTGGCAATTAGTTCAATCTTGTTCAGCAAAGTGCGCAAGTGAAATATTTATGAAGAAAGTGTAGTTTATTTCGTCGTCGACGCTAAATGTCACAAAATGAAATTGAGTAAGGAGGCCCCTACTTTACTCAAGATTCTGTACATTCTGTAACATCAAATGGCTATAATAAATGAAACCTAAGAAGTGAATTGAAAATAAATAAAAAAGAAATGAATTTATTAATTCTGAAGAGTGGCATCATGGCCTATAGGTCTTAGCCGGTTCCAGAAAGGTATAAATTAACCTACAAAAATTAGTTTTGGCGCCATCATGAATAATGATGGTTATATTTTTTCAAAATTATTGAATTTCGTGTTTATATTGAGTGAAATTAGTTAATTTAGGTGGGAATTAGTATAGTTTTGTTCAGTGAACGTGCACAAATGAAATAATCATGAAGAAATTAGTGTATCGTGAATTTCCTCGCTGTTGCCAAATCTCCCAAAGTGAGCTTGTGTAAAGTTACCACCGCTTTACTCAAGAGCCAAGTCACGTCAACTTTGTAAATAGTGACTAATGACTATATAAGACTAATTAATACGCAAGGCATGTGACTAATGAAGAAATAATTAATACGGAAGACGTGGCAGCATGGCTTAAAGGTCTTAGCCGGCCCCAGAAAGAGGCAAAAAACTTATAAAAAATAGACTATAGAGGGCTCAGATAAAGATACAGTTTGGCGCAACTCTCATATCAAAAAATGAAAAAAAAAGTTTGCTATGTTTATTATCTGCCCAAATCATATGACACTGGTTGCCTTATATCAGGGGCCCTACCATGAACGCTTATAGCAGTATTATTTCCATCTTGCTAATTGACCGCCTTTATAAGCAACTTTATGGTATACGTCATAAGGTTGTCTTTTTCCGATGACAATAAGTATTATTGAAATAATACTGTTTTAAGAGCTTATGGTAACCCCCCTGAACGCCTTTAGACTTACTTTCAAATTATACGGGTTATACTTTTTCAAGTAAACTTTGTACAAATTCGGGTTTGCTATGTATCTATGGAAGTCCCGCCTCTTATTACGTAGTATTTATATACTCTTTGTAAAGATACTTTATCTGAGATAGAGGGTTGGCGGGAACGGTCGGAGAGGGAAGGCGCGCTTTTCGAGGGTTACCTCCAATATTTAAGCTAAAAATATGTAATTTAATGTAAAAATGTATAATTTGTAAATTAATTAAAGTGTAAATTACTTAGTTGTGTGTAAATGTGATTTATTAAATAAACTATACTAGTGAAAGACTATTGTAGTATTTTATCACGACAGAAGAGGCAGAGGCCTGAACAAGAAAGGAAATTGAAGACGAAATGGGAAAAAGGCATGAAATACCTATTAAGATATGGGTTTATTACATAATATAAGACTAGTATAAAGTATAAAGGTAAAAATAATAATAATAAAAATACTTTATGTACTGACGTAGAAGTTTTGGCGCCAACATGCAAGAAGATGATTTTGGTGTTCAGAATTGTGTGAAAATAATCGTAATTCAAGGATTTGACGTACTAACAAATTAACAAATATGTAAACTTCAAGAAATTAAAACTAAAGACGTATTGAAGAACTCAAATAACCTTTGTATTAGTGAATACACCCCTTCCGAAATGACTTTTAAAAAGGGGAAGACAATATGTTCAGAAACTGAAGAAATGACTTTAAAATTTTAATACGAAAAAGAATTTACTATTACGGAAGACTTGGCAGCATGGCCGAAAGGTCTTAGCCGGCTCCAGAACGGGGCAAATTATCCTAAAAAAATAGAATTTTGGCGCCATCGTAAATGAAGATAGTCGTATATTTTTTTTAATTATTGAATTTCGTGTTTACATTGAGTGAAATTAGTTAATTTAGATGGGAATTAGTCTAGTTTTGTTCAGGGAACGTGCACAAGTGAAATAATCATGAAGAAATTAGTGTATCGCGAATTTCAAGACAACAGACAAGCATTTATAAACAACGATTAAGAACAGCTGAAACAAAGAAATAATATGGAAGGCGTGGTTGTATGACCTGAAGGCTTTTACCTGCCCCACAAAGGGGCGAATTAAATAAATAATAATAAGGAGTTTTGGCGCCATCGTGAATGAAGATGGTCGTATTTTTTCATAATTATTGAATTTCGTGTTTAAATTGAGTGAAATTAGTTAATTTAGGTGGGAATTAGTTTAGTTTTGTTCAGTGAACGTGCACAAATGAAATAATCATGAAGAAATTAGTGTATCGTGAATTTCCTCGCTGCCGCCAAACCTCCCAAAGTGTGCTTGTGTAAAGTTACCACCGCTTTACTCAAGAGCCTGACGTGACTTTGTAAATAGTGACTAATGACTGTGTAAGAATAATTAACTGAAGACATGTGACTAATGAGGAAATAATTAATACGGAAGACATGCACATGACAGCATGGGCTAAAGGTCTTAGCCGGCCCCAGAAAGGGGCAAAAAACTTAAAAAATAATAATAATAATTAAATCCTTTGAGCACATTACTAAGGGATTTGAAGCTAGGTTATCAATTGCGAAGAGGAGGTGAGACTATTTGTCATCTTTTGTACATGGATGATCTCAAATTGTTTGCATTAAATAATCCAGACTTGTTATCACTACTTGATGTAACACATTCATTTAGTAGTGATATTAGGATGGAGTTTGATGTAGATAAATGTGCGGTTGTACATGTGCAGAGGGGGAAGGTTGTACAAAACGACTATTTACAACTTTCAGAGACAATATCTCTCAGATCTCTCTCCGAAACCGAAACTTACAAATATCTTAGTATGCCATGGGGTCTAGGTCTATTGGATCGGGATGTTAAACAGCTGGTGATGGAACGTTTTCTTGGTCGCTTGACAAAAGTGTTGAAAAGCCTTTTAAAAAAAGAAAAAGGGGGTAATAAGGTGCGTGCTTTCAACAGCTGGGTGATGCCTGTTTTAATGTACACCTTTGGCATAATATGATGGACTCAGACAGAGCTGGATACCTTGAACCTAAGAGTCCGTAAACTATTGACAGCATATCGCATGCATCATCCACGCTCATCTGTGATGACATTGTATATTCCTCGGAAATTTGGAGGACGTGGCTTTCTTAATGCCAAAAACCTCCATAACCGTAAGGTATACAATCTCAGAGAATACTTTCTACAATTTGAGTGTGCAATGCATCGTGATGTAGTGTCAGTGGATAATGGGCTGACTCCGCTCTCCTTAGGTAAAGAGAACTGGCATAAACCGATAGTACGTAGCACTTGGACGTATGGAAGAGCAAAGAGCTACACGGTCGATTTTATCAGGTTCTTTATGGGCCTGATGTCGATACACTAGCGTCCGTGTCTTGGTTACGATACGGTGATCTCTTTGGTGAAACCGAAGGTTTTGCTTGTGCAATTGCAGACGAGGTTGTCAAGACGAATAACTATCGGAAATACATCATGAGGGATGGCACGGTCGACATATGTCGATCGTGCCATCGTCCTGGTGAGTCTATTAGACATATTATTTCCGGTTGTTCTCATCTTGCCAACGGCGAGTATTTGCACAGGCATAACCAAGTAGCCAAGATAATCCAACAGTAACTTGCTCTTCGATATGGACTTGTCGGTTTTGAAGTGCCTTACTATAAGTATACACCGGAGCCAGTTCTTGAAAATAGCCATGCAAAGCTCTACTGGGACCGGTCTGTCATCACGGACAGGACTATTGTCGCCAATAAGCCTGACATCGTGCTGGTAGATCGGTTAGAGCGCCGGGCTTTTCTTGATGATATCACTGTTCTATGTGACGCTAACCTCGTGAAAGCTGAGAAGGAAAAAATGTCAAAATACATAGACTTGGCTCACGAGATAACCGACATGTGGGATATTGATTCAACAACAATTGTCCCGATAGTCGTGTCAGTAAACGGTCTTATAGCGAAGAGTCTCGACCAACACCTTAAGAGACTCGCTCTGCAACCCTGGGTTAAGGGCCGGATTCAGAAGGCAGCAGTTTTGGGGACGGCACGCATTGTGCGGAGGTTCCTCACTCTGTCGCCCTGACCACTGACGGTTTAGTTTTAAGACCACCGTTTTTGGTTACCTGTTTTTTATGTTTATATTTTTAATATTATTTTTTGTATGTTAAATATTTAAATGTAGAAAATAAGAGATAGTAAAAATAAATGATAATAATTAAAAAAAATAACATACAAAATGTTTTTTGACAACTGACATCTTTGACTAATGACTTTGACATTTTTTAGAAATGTTAGAAATTGTTAGAAAATAGAAATTACAAACAACAATTGAAACCAAATTGAAACGTTGACTAACGTTGACTACCTACCATTAGTCTGTGTACCTACCTAATGTTTTTCCAAAAACATAAACAAAACTTAGAATAATCCAAGGAAATAGTGCACGCAAGCCTCTAAAGCAAAACAATGACTGAAAATGCAGAAAAAGTTGAAACTACTTGCAATGCCCGTCGTAGAATTTTAAACATTGCTGTTTCCACAGTTCTTCTGGAAACAGGGTTTGATGCCGCAGACAAAATGTCTTTAGAAACTTTAACGGAGATCATACAAAGCTGTAGGTATCGTAGATTGAATTAATTCCTTTTAAACTGAGGTCATGAAGTTTACAAACATAGTTACTGCCTATTCATCTGCGTGTCTCCGCAACTTAATGATTGAAGTCAATTTTCTGTAAGAGATGTGCAATTCCATCTCAACACAACATCCTCTTAACACCACACGAGTGATCTAAGCCAGGGTCTCCCAGCCTTTTTCAGTCCACGGACCTTTAGGAAATTGAGCATATTTTTCACGGACCTTAATAAAATAAACAGCAAAAAAATTTGATTAGGTATTTATTTTAGTTATTACAGATACATAAAAAAACAAACACAGAAGGTAAATTATAACTGTTTATTATGAAAAAAAAAAATTGAAGGTTGGTGTTCCTTTTTTTTAACTAAATCAGGGATATTTATTTTGTTTTGCATTTAATGAGTGATTTATGTACGGGCCAGAGAAGACATGACCGACCACAGGTTGTTAAACGCTGATCTAAGGAATCTGAAGTACTGGACCACTGAGTCGCTTGATTTCTGAGCTTTTTATAACCTTGCACTCAATGTGTATGAGGACTCTTTGATCTTCATGCCTGTATGTATCTGCATTGAAAGTTGCCAGTAATACCTAAGTTAAAATGGCATGAGTCAAATAGACTTTGTCCTGCTGAGTCATGGAAGCATTCAAGAAATTTGCAAGTTTAGCTAGTTTTGCAAAAAGATCACAATCTTTTTGCAAAATTAGCTAAGATACTTGTGTGAGATTGATGTAATTGTTAACTGGCTTAATATAGTTGGTCATTTTTTGTAAGTTGGTAAAATTGTTAGTAATAATTCATTTGCAGTTTACACAGAAGTTGGAAACTCAGCAAAAGGATACTGTGAACTATCAGGAAGAGTGGAACCAGTTCTCGGAGATGTTATGATGGCACTTATCAATATGGGTATTTTATAATTATATTTACATGCTATTATTAATTTATAACATTTGTTTAATTTTTTATTGACTACTGTTTATTCATATGTAAATGTTTTACCATTTTTTAATAATTGACACTTACTAAAATATCAACTTAAAGCTTGGCATACTTGAGTTGAGAGAGTTTGAATAATTTAAAAATCTACTAGTGGATCAGAACAATATAAAGTAAACTATTCCTAAAAGAACCACAAAGAAAAGTTCACTACAGGCCATGTAATAATGTAACAAGCATACGAGAAAATTATTAACAAATCAGATACAGTTTAGTTGATAATCTCCTCTTTTTGGAGTTGGTTAATATTGTAAATGTAATATTAATACAGCTTGCACAAGTTTAGAATATGATTAGAATATAATATATGAAACCTTAGAGAATAAAAATACTTTGAATTATATAACTTTCCTATGAAATCAAAAAATTGAAATATTCAATTTACAATTTATTATGGGCTGCAAATTTTTTATACTAATTATGTTTTTTAGGAATCAGCCTTCAAGGGATAGAGCAATATGCAGAGAGACCCAACAGACATGTCATACAACCACCCCAGCAAGCTCCAGTACCTCGAACTCCAGCAATGTTATCAGCCGGGTCCAAAGCTAAAGCAGCTCCACACATACCATTTCATTTGCCTCCTCTGCCTGACCCACATGCTTATATAAGGACACCTGTAAGTTGTTTACTAAAAGTACTTAATTTAATTGCTTTCCTAATTGAGACAAGTAAAAATATTTACTAGGTGGTAGAGATCTATCACCTAGTAAAAAAATTAAAAAATCAATAGCACATCATTAATTCATTATAACCATCACCTCATATTATCATCACCTATTCCTGCTGCAATAATGTCAGTGCAGAGAGCAAACTTTGCGAGTGGCTTTACACTTGAGCTCCAGCACTGCATTATTTAGTAGCACTGATGATCGGGGAATAGTGTGCAAGAGAAAGCCTATTGCACACTATTCCCTCTTTCTATAGTGTGCAAGAGAAAGCCTGTTGCACAATATTCTCTGCTACTTATTCTAAACTTTAAAAAAAAATATTATTAATTGAAGTTGGTTAAAAACAATATTGTGAACATTATCAAACAAATATTGATATTAAATTACATAAACCTAAATGATTTCAGACACATAAACAACCAGTTACAGAGTATGAAGCGATAAGAGAAAAAGCGGCGTCACAAAAGAGAGATATTGAGAGAGCTTTAACCAAGTTCCTTGCTAAAACCAGTGAAACTCATAATTTGTTCAACACAGAGGATAACCAAGTGTTTCCATGTAAGAATTTCTCTTAAATTAGTAATTGACCTATTCATACAAATTATTAAGAAATACCTTGATATTTCCCAAGTTTAGAACCAAGAAATGAATAAGGAGAATTTATGCTAACAATTATGAAGAAATTATACATATTATGTCATTTATATTTTCTCAGGGGTATATTTGGTATTTAATCGATTTTTTTTAATCAAGATTACTTGTGTTTTTCTTTCATGAATTGGACATTAAAATTGTGCCAACCTTAATCAGCACATTACTAGTATTTTCATTTTTTTAGTAAGCAACACATATATTTGAGCCTTTCACAATGCTTGTCCTCTCCTATTTGTTGTTTGAAGGTTTTCATTTGAGTAATGTAAAAATAAATTAATGTAATGATATTAAAACTCTTTTTTATTTAAAAGTGGCTTCATGTTATGAGTATGCATCACATAATAAATATAGTAATATGGAGGTAAAGGACACTTGGCGGCAGGAATAGGTAAGGCGGTGGTACCCTGCCATGCGAGTCTTTGTAAAACCACCACCTCATCTGACTGCAATTGTGAATAATTCAGCATTTTCAATTATAATCTTATCACTTATTGCTATACTAAAATGCTAACATTCAAAAAACAAAAAGTTGCATGTGTGAATGTTTGAAAAGTGAAAGTGAATAATAATAAACTCACTTCCTAATCATTCTTATTGAACATTTTATAAAATTGTGTTTTTTTTTTCAGTAATAGCTTGTAAACCCACATTTCCGGCCTACCTGCCATGTCTTCTTCCTACAGATCAAGTGTTTGACTTTGATGAGTTGGAATATCATTTCCAAGTAGCCAATAGAACTGAAGATATGCCAGCCGAGAAAAAAGGTGACTATTTTTAACCTCATTTTACTGTCAAATCGAAGTTTTCTAAAACCCACCATATTCCTTGACTGATAATTGGAAAAAGGGGGTTTTTAGAAATGACCAATTCATTTATCAGCAATTTTATTTAATTATTGAAAATTAACGGTGGTTGCCTGGTCTAAAGTAGCCCTATATCTTATCTTAGATAGGATATTGAAATCGTCTGATAAAGATGTATTCTTTTTAAGTAATACTAGTTGTTGTATTACCTATTAGGATATTAGTACCTAGGGTTGGTATATTTTGTCAAAATCTTATATATTGTAGGCTGAAATAACGGTCACCTCAGAATTTCTAATTATGTTAAATTATAACTATGTAGGAGTAGGTCCCCTGTGTTGGTCCGGGTTCCCTTGCAGAATAGACCATCTGCTTTCCTGTGGCAGGCAGCTCGTAAAAGGCGATCATAGGCTTGCCATCACTAACACCGTGACATCTTACTAGGTGGTAGAGTCTCGCAGCGACTCGCTCGGTTGGTACCACCGCCTAACCTATTTCTGCCGCCATAATGTCAGCGCTTGACGTTGAAGTATTCCGGTTCGGAGGCTAAGGAAGCCGGTAAACTTACTTTTGCTGATTGTGAGGCTGACAACGCAAATGGCGTTGCGAGTCTTTTGCTCATGGCAGCCCGCAACAACACCCACCCGCCTTCCCCGCGAAGCCCGCCCGGTTACAGCATCGCCGGAATCTATCGGAAGTCCGGACTACTGAGGCCCTACTGTATAAAAAAAAAATTGAAGTGTCTATTTTGTAATATTAAAATTACCGCTTTTTAAATGTGCATTCGATATATATACAAATTTTTTTCTTACAATTTTCTTCTGTCTGTCTGTCTCGGCTAATTACTGAAATAGCTGAGCCGATATTAACTGGTAGGTAGCTGATGAAATAAGGAGTAGGCTACTTTTATTTTAGAAAATATTTAACAAAACTAAATAGGTATATAACATTTTTGTTAAATTCCACGCGTATGAAGTTACGGCTTTAACTATCTTTAAACTATCTCTTTATATGAATAAAACGTGTAAGCAAGTGATAATTTGTATTTTCTTTTTTTAACCATTATAAAAATGTTGGTCATAATTTTCAGATCAATCAGACAATGAAGGCGATAATGGCGGTGATAACGAAAATGCGAATAATTCGCAATCTGAAAACCAAGACACAACAGCGGCATCGAGTCCAGAAAGAAGTAAAACATAGAATTTCTAAGCATATTTATTTAATAAGAGCTAATTCAAACCAAGTGATGCACTTGAGTAAATCATATTATTACGTTAATAAATTTGTCATATTTATTTTATTTTCTAATTTACCATGTGAACGCATGCACTGCACTCGTACAATGTAAGTTAAATTTTTATTTTTACTGTGGGAATCAAGAACAAGATTTATTTGTCTCGTTAATTAGAACTAGTAATTTGTAGATAATTTAATTGATTTTATGTTGGGCATTGGTTATCTAACAAGGGTAACAGGCTCTTATGTTGGGCAATCAAAGTTGGGCGCTTTAGCAACAAAAAGCGAAACGCTTAATTCTCTTTCGAAATTTTCAATGAGATTATCCTAGTCTGCTTTGGTTCGACTACTGTTAAAGCTAAGAGCAGTAGGTTGTAGTCTTTACATTAGTGCGTGTCACTGTTGTATTTACTGCAGAGTGTTGTACTTACGGTCATGCTCCAATTCGTCAATTAACATTTGATCTATTATTAAGCCACAATTTTGTGCGCAAAATGTTAATGATATTAATATGTAATTAACGTCTCTGAGGGAGACCGTGTTACAGTTATGGATAGCGCACATTGGGACGGCCTGGGAAGCAATTGCCACTGTGCCGGGGCGCATCGGCGCGGATTTCCGCTCGGCGCCCCCGATGCGGCCTACAGTCACCAAATAATATCACGATATCATTATTGTTAATAGAGCACTAATAACATTAACGCGTAAGTTTCGTATGACAACTACCAGATGCGCTACTTTACGTCACGTCACGTACTTGACGGTTTTGACGTCGATTCGCCTCTTTATTTTTTTTCGCTCTACTCTGGCACTAACAGAAATCCGCCGATGCGATGCGGCCCGACCCGCCTGAGTGTGCTTTGCAAAGGCGATGCGACGATCTGCCCCGTCAACAGTGGGCGCTACCCTTTATACAAGTCACCTAAAATTTCGACCGTAAGTGGGCGTCGCACTAGCAACATCTATCGACACCACGATCACCACCAACACCACACGATAGCATGGTGTTGCTATTAAGCAGTTATTTCTTACATCACTTGTTTTTGATCTTAGAACACAAATAAAAACATGAACACAAGGATTGCTACCATCTTAATTTACTGCCGTAAAATGCTCGCCGTTATCATGTTTCGCTAAAGCGGCAGTGTCTTGGACCTTAAATTTTCAGTCACAGATATTATAGGTGGTGTTTTCTTCCATAAGGATGTTCTGTACCTACAGCATAGCAGTTATCTGATGGTACTTACTGTAAATTATATATGAGTCATCACACCAAGTCACTTATGTGGTAGGCAGAGAGTATCGACTGCCATACCTGACGATCCTGGCTTCCTCCACATTCATTAATTACCCTTTACATAAAAACACGCTGGTTTCGGAGACACTTGACAGATATCTAAAAAACTAACTAAGTAACTAAACAGATTTCACAAGACATGATAAGAGTAGGTATTAAATAATAAAGAAATATAATTTTATCATTTAATCTTAAAATAAAAAAAATCATTTCAAAGATGCTGAATTAATAACTGGCAGTATCTTGATACCTTCCCGGTTCACCACTGTCACCTGGAAGTTTGGTAAACTAACAAATAAACGCTTGTGGACTTCTTGTACACATTTTTTGAGGATTTCATAGGCTTCTTCTTCTGTAGCATCTGTAAGTGAAAAATGAGACTTTACATACATACATATCTTCACGCCAAGACCCTTACGGGGAGGCAGAGAGTATCAAGTGCCAGACCTCACGATCCTGACAAACCTGTCTTGCTTCCTTCACATTCATTACCCTTTTCATACACACCCCGGTTTCGGAGACTCTTGACACGACCCTCGGATAATGTCTGAGATAATGAGACTTTACATTTAAGAAAAAACAATATCATATTAAAAATGGGATTTCAAAAATGTTAAACATTGTCACACTTCAAATTGGAGGGTAGGAAAGCTCTTAAACAAGATGTAACATCTAAAACTGAAGTAGACAATACTCACATTTTTGGTGAGGTAGGCCATATTTAAAATTTTATTATCACCAATTTTTCTCACTCTCATCCTGAAAATATTTTAAGTACTATCTATGATAGTATGCTTTAATAAAAAATCTCACCTTTTTTATGATAACGATCCATGATGCTTAAACTTAGAAAACCACCAAAGCCGTGTGCAGCAAAAGGCACCTTGATGCTGGAGGCTAAGTAGTCCATGAAGTAGAGCTCAGGACCATTCTCCTTATCATAACCTCCCATAAGACAGTTTACAAAGTATGGAGTCTACAAAAAATGCCTATTGTTAACATTATTTCCACCAAACAAATCTTTTAATTAATCAAGATTTGTCAATAGAAACTGCAGTATGCAGGTGCTTCTTTAATAATTACTACAAAATGATAATTTAATAATGATCATGTAAGGATTTACGTCAATAAAATTATAAACTACTAGCAGTTTCATGCAGCTTCGCCTGCGTAACTTGGCTTCTACTGCACAGATTTTGGTGAAATAAAGCCTATGTCAGTCAGTCAGTCAGGGATAATGTAGCATTCCAAAGGTGAAAGAAATTTTGGAATCGGTCCAGTAGTTTCGGAGCCTATTCATTTCAAACAAAAAATCTAACCTAGGAAAGCGTTTATAATATTAGTATAGACATAATATACACATTACACACATAAAAATATCTCTATTATATCTACAATGTAGTATTACTAAGTACTAACCCTCTTACTAATAACACTTACGTGCCCATTGAACTAGTCTTTTGCTAACAAAAAATGAATTTACACTCTAGATTAACATGCACTTATGTTTAATTATTAAAGGGGTAAATGAGCTATAAAAATTTTAACAATTTTTTTATTGGATACCTCTAAAGCATAATACATATTTCTACTAAAGTTTATTACACAATTGAAATGAATACTTAAAACAGGAAAGTAATCTTTTATTTAAATAAGTAACAAAAAAATAATGGTAAAACATTTTGATACTATTAGCACATATTTTTATTTTTGTAATATGGAGAGAGAACATTAACATCTCATATTATTTGTTACAGTTTAAGAGTATTTGTTCTAATATGTCACAAATTAACCTAATGTTATAAGAGGACAAACAAGGAGACAGATTTCTTGGTAGTAACAAATACATTTTGTCACCTAAAGTCAACCAAAATCTGGAATCTTAGGCGTCTTGTAAAAGTAAGTTAGAGAGCAAAAGCTAATGGCAGTAGAAATAATTAACAATCTTACTCTATACACACATCCATCAGCACAATCTTTTGCCATTGTGATCATTATTAACTCATTTGGAAATTTTCATTTCATTGAGGTCTATTGTTTTACTTTGTAAACCAGTGTCAGATTAATGGGGCATAAAATCATCAAACAATTTAAATCAGATCAGATCATAAACATCAGACACAATATTTTTACTATAAATGTGTAACTGTCTAGCATTAAAATAATAAGCCCTATAAACTTACACTGCTACGAAGGTATTCAGCAAGATTACGTCGTGTGAAATTTGCAGCAGCAGTTGGACCTAGCTCATAGCCGTTGCGCATTTTGTACAGCTGAATATTCTTTGCGATATATTCTGCAAACTGGTTAGTGTCACCCGAGTCTCCGATAACTCCCATGACTAATTTATCAGATATTCTATAAATTTTCTCTTCATCTGAAATTATATTTAGTAAATTATCAATGTTTTTGTGATAAGTTAACGCTAAATTTAATGAACAATGGTAACTTACCATCCTTCATAACCATAATACTGTGGCTGTTAGTTTGATCTGCAGCTATCATGACAAAATCATTGCATTGAATTCCCAACAAGCATTGTAAGTTAATATTAGACATATTGGATAAATTAAACTCAAAACTTCGTCTTTTTCAACAAATCGGTCAACAAAACCGGGTAGCCTTCCTCTAAAATTGTGTCAAATCATTTCATTGCCAGTTATGACATTTGACAGTCATTCTGGATCATAGCCATTAGCATCAGAATCCTTCAAAGAATAACATAACTCCTAGCGGAGCATATACTTCGTGAATAATATTTACGGTGTCTATAGGCCACGGCTGGACTTATAAAAGAGTTAAAAAATCTTATTTTATTTCTAAAGCTACTGCAATGCCTATCATTGCCATGCTCACTTTTGATATATTTAGGCGATTGTTGTCTCATTCTATCAATAATGCCAACTGCTTGTTGCGATTCTATGAAGCTTAGTCTAAGAAATAAAGACGAAAATCAAATCTAGAATCAAGGAAAAATGTAAAACTAGTGTTTGTTAAAAAAAACTGTGTCACTGTAAAGTACTGTGTATTTTTAAAAAAAAAGTAGAAATGATTATATGTTTTATTTGTGTTTGTATTTGTTTGGATACCTTAATTTATTAAGTTACTGTTTGTGCCAAAACTTGTTATTAGCCTTACTATTAAGTGAAAATAATTGTATAAATATTAACGTAACGTTATTGGTTTTCTCAATTAATAAAATATAAATAAAGTTAGAATTTATTATTTGTTTTCCTCTTATAGACATTAAACAAGCTGAAATAAACTAGTACGCGCTTTGAAAGTGCCACATTTGTTATCAAAAACTCTGAAGTAAAGCCTACATGCTGACTAAACTTAAATTATGGTACTTTCAATTTAAAGTGAATCATTAGAAAATCAAGTACCTAAGTATAATTATATAGTTTGTATGTACCTACTTGAAGTGGTGATTATTATACTCTTGCAATAATAAGTGTATAAATAATTATTATGAAATAAAACAAATAATCTTAGTGTTGGTTCAGTTTTGACTGTTCATGAATCATTCCATCTCTTTTGGAGATAGAGTATTGGAAGAGTGGCCAAGTTACAAGCATATTTTTTATGGGGAAATTTGTCCCTACACTCTATTGCTGAGTTTGCCAGTAAGTCTGCCTTTTCATTACCAAATATCCGACTGTGGCCTGGAATCCAGATGAAGATTGTTTGGAATTTTTTTCCGGTACATTTTTTGGTCAAATTTCAAATTTGTAAGGTAGCATGAAGAATATTTTTAGATTTAAAAGGAAGTTTTGCCAATGTATGCGTGCATCATCTGTGGCCAATGTTTGAAGTGCACTTAAGGAGTCCTCTAATTAGTCTGTGAAGGAGTCTATAAAGATGAGTGAGTTTTGTAATTTATTAAGTAAAACATATTCCAAAGCATTCTCCAGTGAAAATTGTTGTTTCTAGTGGAAGTTTTACTATTTGCACTATATCGTATCGTTTGTAGTACACACCAACACAATTATAAATTATTACTGTCTCTTGTTAAAGAGTATTTATATTCTTTGATTACTGTCAATGTCATTACCAGTCATTTTAGGTCAAACGTCAAATTAAAAAGTTAGGTTATGAATTTGTTTTTAATTTTTAATAAAAATACGTTCTAGAAGTATTTAATTTTGGCTTACAAAAGTCTTCAGAAAAAGAATGAAATAGATTGTTTTTAATCATTCTCTAACTAGATTGAGTTTCTTATCAAGAAACTTTTTTCTTGGTTATCCAATCTTTATTATTACACCTATATAGATCTTATCAAGTAACACATTATATTTCCTAATATGTTTAGAAAAATAGCTGTTGGAATGTCTGGCGGTGTCGATAGTGCAGTTACAGCACTTCTTTTGAAGAAAGCAAGTAAGACTACATACTATAAAACTCAAGTTTAAAGTAGTAAACACTTTTAATAATAAGTTATTATGTTTGTAGATTATGAAGTAGAAGGTGTATTTATGAGGAACTGGGACAGTAACTACGAATCGGGCTATTGCTCAATTGAAAAAGATTTTGAAGATGCCTCTTTAGTCTGTCGTAAGCTAGACATACCTTTACACAGGGTTGATTTCATTAAGGAATATTGGAATGAAGTATTTGCTGTTCTGTTAAAAGAATATGAATCTGGATTAACACCTAACCCTGATATATTGTGCAATAGACATGTGAAATTTGATAGGTTTTTTGAACATTGCAGGAAAAACTTAGCAGTTGATGCAATTGCAACTGGACACTATGCAAATACTTCTTTTGGACCATTTTTAGAAAACTACAGAGAAAATGAAGGTATGAAATATATGTCTGTTAATTTCTCTGTCAATGGACACAATACAAGTTCTCGATAAAACATAATCTTTGTTGTGTATTTAACAAAAAATGTTGAAGTGTAAATCGGTTGACATTATAAAAGAAACAGGAAAGTCGAAAATGAAAAAAAGATGATTTTTTTTTTAAGTCCGGCTGCCTCAGCATCCCGTTTCCTACATAGTGACCCTTTATTGTTCTTAAAATTCACAGAAATTACAAATATGTGAAATGAAACTGAAGCTGTGAGACACTTATAGGTGACATTATGTTCTGACAACTTGCATACATATTATGCATTTAGTTTGATATGTATAGTTTAAATCTACCAAATAGCATTTATTGTAAAAATGAATATTTGTAAAATTATGCAATTGTCTTATGTAATATTAATGTTTACATTATTTGATTGTAGGTGTAAAGTTGTTGCAGCCCTATGATAAACATAAAGACCAAACATTTTTTCTATCACAAGTGAAACAGTTCTCTTTGAGAAGATGTATGTTTCCTTTAGCAAATTTACTGAAATCTCAAGTGAGAGAAATAGCTAAAAAGGAAGGACTTTTGAGAGTAGCTAACAAAAGAGACAGTACTGGTATTTGTTTCGTAGGTAAAAGAAAATTTCAAAATTTTATAGAAGATGTACGTGCTTACTTAAACAAAATTGAATTTTTGTAATTCTTTATCTTCATATGACCTGTTTTTTTTAGTTTATCCAAACTAGAAGTGGACCATTTGTGGATGTTGACACAGGACAAGTTGTTGGTGTACACAGTGGGATACACAAGTGGACTGTTGGACAGAGATGCTGCCTTAATGGATGGAAAGATGCATACTTTGTTTTAAAAAAAAATATAGATACAAATACTATATATGTTGTAAGTTGCTTTGGAAGAAAATAAAATTTATTTTAAAACTTGTTAATTATACGAAATAATGTCATTGATTATATGAGATGTAACACCAATGATACCAAATGGTGATGAAATCTATGACACAGGCACTCATATCAGATCACGTAATCATTATGGTGGCCACAAAAAATTAGAGATATTAGAATGTTTATTTATGTAACATCAGTAGACCAGCAATTCGCTCTCTAGCTAGAGACAACCATCATATAAACACCATAGATGTTACTGGTGGTTTGTTACCTTAACATGGTCAGGATCTTGGGCATGATGATATTAAGTTAACAGGCTTCAGTAACATTATAAACTGTTATTTTTTGGAAGTTTTTGTTTGTCCTTTATCAGTTGCTGAAAATCTTAAAAATGAGGAAGGAATAGATGTTGAGAACATAATTAATAATGTTGTTGTTTCTGCAGGTTCCAGGAACAAAACATCCTGCCTTATGGAATAATATATGTTTAACAGAAAAGCCTCACTGGATTGATATAATTCCACTAGAATTACAAGAAAATGATGTATTACACTGTTATTTTAGGTTTCAGCATACAAAACCTCTAGTGCAGTGTAAAGTTGTAAACAACACTCATGGATTAACTATTATTTTACAAAACAACTTAAGAGCTCTTACAGAAGGTCAATTTGCTGCATTTTATTTGAATGGAGAGTGTCTTGGTAGTGCCAAAATTAAAGATGTCATTCATAACTTTGTTTGTTCTTAATAAAGACTGTAAAATTTTGCCTTTTTATCTTTTTTCCAGACCTATTATATATTTAATTAAAACAGGTATTTCACATTAGTGTTTCGTAAATACGTTCAAATACATGTATGTGATATGATAGCTAGTGTATGTTTAAGAATATGTGTGTTTGTAAATTATTCTACAATCAAGTCTTATTTATTTATTTTTGAAGTGAAAACTTCTTTAGCGGCATTGCGCACTTTTTTGGAATGGGTAAAAATTTCTAAACTCGCGTCAGATCGTCGGAACGTAAGACGGCGCGAGATATACAACAAAACGTAGATTTATTGTTGTTTTTGTATTGCTTATATATTTCCGAAAAATATAGGATGCGCAATATACCTACCATGGCATTCTCACAGATAGCATATATGTACGTATCTGTGGTACGTATTATATCAACAGACATTGCTCTATTTGTTCCGTCTTGAAAATAAGCTTTACATGTAGACGAGCAATGTTCGATGTACAGATAATATGACGACGCTCCTAGCCGTCACGTGATCTTACTTTAGCGAGTTTTTGTCAAGCCAAACGCAGGTTATTGATATGAAAATAATATTTGTGCATAAATGATAGTGCTTTCATATTGATAATTAAAGCAATTGGTGCAAAATTATTCCCTAACCATTACAAAATATCAAAAACGCATAACGTTAATATTCAAGTTTACACTTCTGCCGGCACTCCCGAAGTGCAACCAGTCTTTTTTTTGCTGATAAAAGGATTGAGATTATTTTGGTAAGTTTTATCTCTGCTATATTAATTTGTTGACGGGGTAAGAAAGATATCGAATTGGTTATTTTTATTTATTATAACTCCAACAAAAATAAAAAAGTTTTAGTTATAAGGAATAGCAATTAAGATGAAGGTAAGAAATAAAAATGTCACTTATAGAGATCACAAATGGTACTGGTGACTTCTCAGGTTAATAACGACGGCATATCGATGTTCAACGCATATTGTAGATCGCGATCTAAGATCTGTAACTTCGTGTAAATTATGGGTAAAAATAATAATAATAGGTGTCATTTAGTTCAATTTTGTTTAGATGCATAGTCTTTGGGTGTTAAACCGACTAAATACTCAAAGGTTCAAGTGCGCAAGTGAAATATTTATGAAAAAATTAGTATTTTGAAGCAGTGGGACAGCCTGGAGCCATCAGTTTATAGCTTTTATTATAAGTAAAATCCTTATTGGTTGTATTTTGAATTAGGAGTACGGATTAGATATTAGTAGAGTATGACATTGTTTTTCTAAAATATGTTTAACATCTGAAAGTGTAAAAGAATTGTCATATAAAACCAAATAGTAAAGTAAATGTCCATAAAGTAGAAAACCAAGTCTGATTTTCAAATATTTCTATGGATTTTAAGTAAATTTTACAGTACTATAACGTTTTATTATTATTAGTATTTTAATAATGTTATTATTTCGTCGTTGCCACTAAATTTCATTAAATGAGTTCGAGTAAAGAGACCTCCGCTTTACTCAAGACCCTGACATGACATTCTATAATAACTCATGACCAATAAATGAAAGTTGAGAAGCGAATTGAAAATGAATAACAAGAAAAATGATTTATTAATATTGAAGACGTGGCAGCATGGCCTAAAGGTCTTAGCTGACCCCAGGAAAGACAAAAATTAATTTAAAAAAAACAGAGTTTTGGCACCATCGTGAATGAAGATAGTCGTATTTTTTCGTAATTATTGAATTTAAGTTATGAGTAAAATTAGTTAATTTAGGTGGGAATAAGTTTAATTTTGGTAACTTATTGTATTTTGGTTGTATTTTGAACCTAGTTCAAAATACAACCAATAAGGATTTTACTAATAATAAAAGCTATAAACTGATGGCTCCAGGCTGTCCCACTGCTTCAAAATACTATTTTTTTCATAAATATTTCACTAAATGAGCTTGAGTAACGAAGCCACCACTTTACTCAAAACCCTGACATGACTTCATAAATAGTGACTAATGACTGGAATAAAAACTTAATTAATACCGACATGGCAGTTAGGCCTCAAAGCCGCTGTAGCCGATCCTAGAAAGGGGCAAATTAACTACTACCACTACTACAAGTAGAATCGAGTTTTAGCGCCATCGTAAATGAAGATGGTCATATTTTTTCATAATTATTGAATTTCGTGTTAATATTGAGTGAAATTAGTTAATTTAGATGGGAATTACTTTAGTTTTGTTCAGTGAACGTGCACAAATGAAATAATCATGAAGAAAGACCAAGACAAGACTTAGACCTATGACTTACGACTTACGACCAAAATGACTTATGACTGGTAAAAAGAATTAAAAATACTATATTTTATTTATATACGGACGACATGGCAGCATGGCCTAAAGCTCTTAGCAAAATTAACCTAAAAAAATTAAAAAAACAGCATTGACAATGATAAACATGTGACAAAGACATAGACAGTTTCTGGGGTTTGGCGCCATCGTGAATGAAGATGGTCGTAATTTTTTCACAATTATTGAATTTGGTGTAAAAAATGAATAAAATTGGTTAATTTTGGTGGGAATTGGTTTAATTTTGATAAGTGAAAGTGCACAAATGAAATAATCATGAAGAAATTAGTGTATCGAGAATTTCCTCGCTGCCGCCTAATCTGATAGACGAGTTTGTGTAACAAAACCACCGCTTTACTCAAGACCCAGACATGACTTTTGCTAAATAGTAACTAAAGACTGAACAAAGAATTAATACGGAAGACTTGAATTGAAAATACCTATATAACAAGAAAAGATTTATTAATACGGAAGAAGTGGCTGTATGGACTCAGATCCTGTGCCTTTTCCCGACTGGGATAAAATTTAAAAAAAATAGACAGTTTCTGTTGACATTTGACAATTGACAGTTGATTTCATGTCGGAATCAAAGTCGGAATGTTTCGGAATTTGGAACAAAATTGACTAAAAAACTACTAAAAATCATAATCAAAAAGTAATGTTTTGTTGGGTTTAAAGAAGGAAATATAAAAAATAGGGACTGAAACAAAGGAAAATGTGAATCTTATTTTAAATATTTGAAGATAAAGTTATAAAAACAATATATTTGATGGTTCCGATAGCTTGTAATTAAAACAAAAACAACGATTACAACGTGGTTACAGTGTTATTAATGCGGCTACTTACTTCTGAATTCACATGTTAATTATCTACCGGTTGTGATATACAACTGTATAAAATAATGTCTTTACCTCCGGTGAACTTCAGTGTCCCTCCCCCGCAACCTTTTCCTCCCCCTTCCATTGTTTCGCCATTGCCTGTATCTCAACCTCACAATTTGTATAACCCTCCCCCATATCCACCGCCCGTAGTCGCTACAGATATTCCACCACCAACCTATGTAGACATATCCTCAGTTCCACTACATGTTCCCCCTCCTTACCCTCCACCAGTTACTATTCCACCACCATATCACCCTCCAATCGCAAATCAAAGTTATCCCACACATGAAACTTATACAAAACCAGAACTATGGAGTACTCAATCTAGTTCTAGTATTGGTAGTTATGACAGACCACTACCTTATAACCCTAAATCTGAAGGAGAATCTTCAAAAGGAACATTTAAGTATGCGGATGGAAATAGTTCAGACTTTTCTTATAACTCAAGTCAATGTTCTAGTAGAACTGTTAAAGAATATCCAACATCTAAGTATAAATACTCACCAACGAGGGACCGAAGTTATGACAGAGATAGGAGCTATGAAAGAGATAGGTACTATGATAGAGAAAGGAGTTATGAGAGAGAAAGGGAATACAGAAAATATAAAGAATCAAGATATAGGAGATCAAGTCGTAGTCCATCATACAGTCGTAGACATAGTCGTAGCCCATCAAGACACAGCGAGCGTTCTTCAAGAGATAGATATTATGAACATAAGAAAAGAGATTATGAAAGGAGACATGAAAAATATAGTGAATATAGAGACCGTAGACGAAGTGTTGAGAGGTATAATGACAGAAGAGCTTCAGAAAATAGACACAGTTCTCAGTATAGGGAATCCCGCTCACAAAGTGGTAGAAGAGACTTGCCTAGTCGATCTCAACCGAAGAAGCCATTGACTGATAGAGAAAAAATATTAGAAGATTATAGGTGAGTTGATGACACAAATATGAATATTTAAGTCATACTAGCTTCAGCCCACAACTCCGTCTGCGCGGATGTAGGTCTTCGCATGATAAAACTGAAAAATTAAGATTTATTTTTTTCTACATATTTTTCCAGGATAAAAAGTATTCCATTTCATGCCAAGGATAATAAGGTAGAATTATACTAAGTTTCATCGAAATCAAACCATTACTTTTCACGTGATGCGTGAACATACAGACAGACAAAAAAATTTTAATCACATATTTGGGGTTGGTATCAATCCAGTAACACCCTCTGCTATTTTTTCGATATTTTCAATGTACAGAATTGACTCTTCTATAGATTTATTAAATGTATAGATGAATATTTATAAAGCTAGGAATGAATAGTATATTTATAAAGCATGGAGTAGTAGTACAGTATAGCTGAAATATTTGTGTAAACAATAACATAAACTTGATTTTCACTGAAAAGCATTACTCCTTAAAGTACCTGAAAGATTCATTAATTATAACTAAAAAAATTGTAATTATAATTGTTATATTGTTTTACAGTTTGTTAAAATTTTGTAGGTTTTTGCAGAGATTTATAAAAATAGTAATAATGTAATGAGTCAGTCATACATCCATATTATGTTAGTAATAGTGAACTTTAACTTTATGTTCATACTGTTACATATTACACTTTAAATGTAAAGAGTTTAAATAGAGGTTTGGCTAATCTTTCTGTTATAAAACTGTAAAAGAATGCAATGTTTCTGAAGAATATGTAAAGATTTAGATTATGTCATGCGAGGTAGAGTCAACAATATTTATGTAATTTCAAATTATTTCAGGAAAAATTATTGCAAGACTTCAGAAGATTTAATTAAAAAAATGGAGGATTGGTCAAAAGATCACAATTCAGATGAGGAAGAGGTAAGAAAAATAATATTTTTTGAGAACTAATATTAGTTGTTAAATTTTCTCTTAGGTTTTAAGTTTACACAGTAGTGCCAGGCAAAACATAATTTCTCGTTAGTCTACACATTAGATTATAATAGAAATTATCTTTCTTCACAGTATAGAAGACCACACATCAAGCTATCTACCTCTAGTCTATAACAACAGTGTCTGACTTTCTTTCAAAGTTATGTCCCTGCACTATAGAAATATAATGATATTAACTAAGAAAAGATCTGTATTCTCACTTCTTTTCCTTTTTTATTCTTTAGCTTAAGAACAATTTTTGCATGTTTTTAGGTGTCCAAAATGTGGTATAGAAGTTCTCCAGCAGAACTCTATTATAAAGTATTAGAAAATGGAATGGGTGTGCAACAGACCACAAAGTTGGAGAAAATTTGTAATACATTTTATACCACACTTATTGAAAGAGGGAGAAAAGCGAGACCTGAGACTGATGAATTGCCACCACTAAAACCTCCCAGAGGAAAATTGTGTAAACATAGATGTATGTAATTATTTAACAACTATTATTGAATATTATTTACCAACAATTGCTTGCTATCCAAACCCAGCCAACATTTTATGTCTCAAGAAAATTATTAAAAAAGTGTATTATGAAAACTGATAACAAATTGATTTGTGTTTGAATTTTATGCCATAAAAATTTAATGATTTCATGACCGCCTTGTTAGTCAGGTGGAGTGTACATGTCTAACTACATCGATCAACCGCGAGGCTCAGATTCGATTCCCGACGGGGGCAGGCATTTGTGTGATGAACATTTAGATGTCTGCATTTCCGGGTCTGGGTGTTTATTAAATTTATTCTGGTATCTATTTAAGTATTTCTATGTACTAATCGTTGACTAACACCCATAACACCAGCATATAATTTGCTTACTTTGGGGTCAGATTCAATTTGTGTAACTTGTCTGGGGATATTTATTATTATTATTTATTGCTCATTACTAAAATAATCTAGATAGTCGAAATCTATTTCTATTAGTGCAATCAGAGTGACTAGTTGTAATATTTGGAACAACACCAGGACAAAATACAAATATAAACTATCTACAAACATTCAAAAATGAGACATTTGCACAAATATGTTAATTGATAAGGTCCTTAAGCGGTTTTTGCAGTGTTCTAGTAGTTAGTATCGCGCAAGACATTTGGGCACGATGTTATTTGTTTTCGCGATCTTTTTAAAAAACTACTAGTATATTCGTCTTTCTCGGGGATTACCCGGCGCCATTAGATTACCTACATGTATTATTCGTAAACTATGTAGTTAGTAGTTATTGTCAACAAATGCCGAACAATTCAACAGCAGATATAAGTATATTAACGGATCTTAGATTACAAATAGAACAACTGAATCTTGAATTAGACAGTGCCCATGAAGAGATTGAAAAGTTAAATTTAGAAAATATTTCAATGCAAAAAACTGTGGAAAACTATGAGAAGGCAATTCAATTATATAAAAAAATAGGCATATCAGAATTATCGATGAAGAATTTAACAACTCCGACTGTAAAAAAAACTAAATCTATATATTCAAGGCTGAAACAAATATTACTACTGTAAATAACTCCATTTGCGAGCCTACAACTAATGACGTAAACGATGATTTAACTTTAAATAATAATTTAGATTTAGACAATCGTCCTAAAAAAATACTGAGAAATCTAAGTAAC